>MAPW01000082.1:0-146215 GCA_001689995.1 Tilletia indica
CTGCTGCCGCTTACTTGCCCGTCGCGCCTTCGCTCGCCCCCTACTGGGGCTGGGGCTGCTGGTCGGGCAGCTCCTCTCCTCCCCTGTTACGAAAGAGGGGTTGGACTGTCGTTGGAGTCGAACTTCTCCCGCTCCTTACGGCCGCTGGGATCTGACCCGGCCCCCGTCAGAGTGTTGACCCTTTCCCAGCTCAGCCCAAGCCGCCGCCTGCTTTCTTTTGCTGCTTGCTCGTCTCGTCTTAGTTCAAGGAATACCAGAGAAAAGAGGGTGAAAAACAAAAGGACCAACATACAACATCACATCACACCAAAGTAAGCAAAGCCCACCGCCGTCCGCCCGAAGTGAGTGCAACCAAAATGATTCGGATCAAGCGATCAGCACGGACACATCCGGCAGGCATATGTTATGCGCATATGGAAAAGCCAGCAGCAGCCAAAGGAAGCAGCAGTAGAGAACAGCAAGCAGGAACACTAGGCAGGAACTGCATCAACTCATTCGTTTTTGGCCTTTCTCTACCGCATTTGCTGTGCCTTCTTTTTTATTTATCAGGTCATTCCCTTGGAGCAGGCTTCCCCTTCTCTTGATCTGCCCTCAATCCTTCTCCTTGTTGCCCCCCTCCTCCTCATTCTCGTCCACCGCCTGACGAGCTTCCTTTCCAACAGGTACGGTTTCTCGCTTTTTGAACCCCAAAGAAATCCGGCCCTCCAAGCACTCTTCATCCAAGACCGGAATTTGAGGAGCACTTCCTCTCCCGCCGCTTGACTGCATGCCTTTCAAGCATCAAGGTCAAGACTCCAGTGCTGCGCAGTGCAATTAATCCCTCAAGAAGCAAGTGGCCTCGCGCTCAAGGCCGACGACAGCCTCGCCTTCTTGATCCCAAGCGGCCCCTCACAAAGTGGTTCGATCAGAGACGGCGTAGTTGAGGCATGACGGCAGTCCTGCCACCACCCATACACAGCATCGCAGCTGCTCCAACCGCTGCTGCACGCGCCTCTCATACGATGATGGGTCTGCCTCAGGACTACAACTTCGCCTTCGTCGCCAAGATACCGCGACCTTCGATTGGTGCACCGCAGGCAAGAATAGGCTCCTTTAGCATGGCGACACAGCAGCAGCAGCAGCAGGATTTTGCATCTTCTGCTGCCAACGCGTATGCTTACGATAACAGGGCGTCTCAACATCACAGTGGCATAGGCACCCACCACTCGCTGGTACGCACTCCGCGGAGAGGCCATATCTCGACGGAGCCACCTTTGTCCCTCTCGTACCGCAAGTCAGTGCCGAGTCCAGCAGTGCGCAAGGTCGGGCGAACATGCAGCACTCGTACATGCATCGCAGGACCAGCAACAATCACAGCGCGAAGCCCAGGCGAAGCGCCTACTTTACGTCGTCGCAGGTGCTTGAGCGTGATTACCACGATGCGCGCCACGCACCATTATTACCGCCAACGCAATCGTCAAAACAGCAACAACAGCAACAAATGTGGCATGCGCATGCGCATGCACATGCCGCCCAAGACGGTGTCGTTCCTCAAACTCCACCTGAGCAGTCGCATGCAAAGGGAGTAGCGCATTCAACGCCCGCCAGCGCGACCAAATCCCACAGTCGCCCTTCCACAGAACGAATCGCCAACTTCTTCGCCAGCATGACGTGCTATATCTGGTTTGCGACAGGCCTACCAGATACCTCACCGCTCAACACACCTCTTCACAGTCCGAGTGCGACGCATGCACCCCTCTTCCCTACTCCGCTCGCTGCGAGTCGGCGACGATCTCACAGGGAGCTACACGCGCAGACTGTGTCTAATTCGACAGCGGCGAGCTCTGCACATACTGGTGTAGCCGGTCCTTTATCCATCTTGCCGACCGATGACTTTGCCGATCGGCTCTCGTTGGCAATGGAGCGAGTAACAATGGCGACGGGTATGGAAGGTGCGGCAGCGCACGGTTTACATGCGCGACCTCTGGGTTCATTGCGCATGCAGCCCAGTGCGCGCTTTGTCGCGTTCATAAAGAACTTGTTGACGACTACACAAGTATCAAGCTCTGTCATTCTTCTTGCGCTGTGAGTACTGTCGTGGTGTCTGCACCTTTGGCATGCTCTCTTTTTTCGCGTGGCTCACCTTACTTCTTTTCCCTACGTTGTCGTGATCAGCTTATATATCTACCGGTTGAAGTCAAGACACCCTCAGCTGAACGGGCAGGAAGGGTCCGAGTACCGCTTGTCTGTCACCAGTCTGATGCTTGCCAACAAAGTGAGCAGCCAATCTTTCTATTGCTGATCCCGAGCCGAAGGCTGACTATATGCGGTGTTCTTCTTCCACTCAGTGGCTCGACGATCACACCTACCTTAACAAGACATGGAGTGAGCTATCGGGCATCGAGCTGTGCGATGTCACAAAGATGGAGCGCGAATTTTGGAGCGGTCTGGGGATGGACATCTTCAGCGTCCGCTGGAGACTTCCAGTACTGGCTAAAGCAAGTGGAAAAACATGACGCTGAGGAGAGAGGCGAAGATTCAAGGGAGGATCTGGGACATTCGCGCTCGTCGTATCCAACAGCGACGCGCGCGAGAGCTGGCGCGGGCGGGGTCCTCTTCGCCGTCTCGGAGATTACCTGGCCGATTTATTGGATATGGTGCCAAGGGAGTTGAAGCGGATGAAGTCGACCCGCTTGTATGCCCCTCAAAAACTCGCCAGTTCACGCACTCCAACCGGGAGTCGGCCACGAAGGACCACTGCAACCGGCGGCATATCCATACCGCCAACCGAACACCTCACGCACATCACCGGCAGTGGGCGAGGTACAGGATCGGTTCGGCGAGATGATTGGGTCAAGAAGACTGCCGCCGCCAGTTCCAAGTCCCTTGGACGCGACTTTCCGCGACCCGTCGGTTCCCCGTCGCCTCTTCGACTCTAGGCCCTCGAGTGCGTCGTCAGGAGGTCCTTTGTAGCGATGCACCAGTCCTTCAAGGGACTTTCGACCAACTCTCCAGCCAGCCTGGGAGCCCATCAGAGGGAGCATGACGTTTCCCCACACCGGTCCAACAAACGTTTTGCCGCCGACCCAGACTGGGCCGACAATCCATTTACCTTCAATGCGTCATCGCAGCAAATACATGTTCCACAGCCCTCGATGCATCTCGCTCTGCCATCAAATCGCTACTCACCGAACGGTGTGTCGACATTGCCTCGTTACCGCGGTCCGCGCAGCGTGCCTGCCATGAGGTGCACCAGAACTTGCACCCTTACTCTGGTCACTACGGCAATGGATACGACGGGCGAAACAACGGACGGAGCGATGACTATGAGAGTTATGCTCAGGCCCTGGTAGCGCCCTTCACTGGCTACGACGCAGCACTGACAAGCAGCCACGAGCGGGATCCCGCTACGCTTGCATACTACGAGGTCCGGAGTGGACCGTACCGTTCGATGCAGAACACGGGCGAGCCCGCCCGTTCATGACTCAGCATGGACAAGATGGATGGGAGACATTGCGACAGGCTGCGCAATATTTGCGCCGACGACTACGACGGGGTACGCACATGTGTCGCCGGACAACCAGTGGGAGAATGGGTATCGGGGCACAGTTGAGGGTGGATCGGCATACACGGGTGCGGAGTCGGGCCCAGTTGACGCATATGGCCAGACTACGCAAATGTACGGCGCCGCTTACGAGGGTCCTTCGGCGCAGAGTGGATACTCCAACTCGACGTTGCAGGTGCCTCCTCAGACTGCAGCACACCAGAACCAGTCGTGCGCATCTGATGCGCAAACTAATGCCGACTTCCAAGCGGCTGTGCAGGACGCCTACGCGCACGCACATGCGCAGAATGCGTACCCGGCCTATGCACAGCAATCCCATCACCAGCCCTCAATGCCGATGCGCAGTCAACATCAATACCAACAGCTTTCTGGCGGTGCGGGGCCAGGGAGCTACGACGCGTTTGAGTTCCATGGTGGGACGAGTCGGGATCGGACTGAGTCATACCCTCATCAACATCACTACCAGGGTCATCAACAACAACAGCAGCAGCAACAACGACAACAAGCTTGGCCATTGACTCAGCTCGATTCAAATACTCCCATAGACCGTCGCTAGGGCGACTCAAAGGCACCCTCCACTCTTCCTCTCTTACATTCTCGACTTTCGTCTTCTTCAGATTCCCGCTCTACCCCCATTGCACCCCCGGTCGTAGCGAGACTCTTTCATACCTCTTTTACTGCTCTTCTCGAACTTGTTCCGACGTGCCGCATTCGACTTAATCCCTCGACATTGTCCGGCCTCCGTTCTTCTTTCTTCGCCCCTTGATGGTTCTGACGAGGTTCGGCCCCCTCGTCAGCCTCATCGAAACCCACACTCTATGCAACCTATATCCACACCACTTAATTCTTCCTCCTGAGCGCCAGACTCCCCATTTTCACGTTTGGGGCTTTTCAGCGCTCTCTCAAGGACGGCCGCCAGGCGCTTTCGATGGACGACAAGGATCTGCTGGCGACTTGCTCTTCTGGAGGCATAGGACGACGAAGCGAGCTCCATGTGATGGATAGCAGCGTGGTCCAAGGAACACACAGAACGTACAACGCACGCCGACCTTTTGGCAGGCCCATCCCAATCAGCAATCCGAGCACTCCGCTTGCCCTTTTCATCAAGCCCCTCGGACTCCTATCCGTCCTTCCAATTCCCATTTTGCTCCGACATATATACTCAAGAGCCTCCTTCTACTCCTCAACTTTAAGACGCCCGAAGCTCCGGCCCCCAACACTATCCTCCTTCCTCCAATTGTACTCTACACAATCACAAATTGAATTCCTCACACTTTTGAAACTGGAAGGGTGCTTGTACGACCGCGAGTGACACCTTTGCAGGAAGGACAGGAAAGTCGTAGCGCTAGGCTTAAGCTTGAAGGCTGGGAAGGGGAGAACTGACATTACGGCGGGACAAGGTACAGTAACAAGGTTTTTACAAGATCGATGAGGTTCAGAGGCGCCTTCATGGAGATGGTATACAGCAGCAGAAGTGTGAGAGAGAACGTAAGGAGATTCGGCATCAGAATAGTCCCTTTGTGGGGGGCAAGGCTTTCCGCTCAGGATGGCGCGTTGGCCTGGAGATAGCGACGACCATTATATCAGACTTGAATGAGTCGAGGATAGACGCAGGTCGAGGACCGGATACCGTGCGACGACGTCTCGTGTGGAGCAATACAACGCCGAACCTGTGCGCGATTCCGAAGCGTAGGGAGGGCAGGGAGAAGCGGAAGGCAATCTATATATCAGCAATTGCTACGAGAGACAAGCTTGATCGACTATGTCCCATTCTCTGTACTCACCGCTTGGTTCCCAGCAGAGCCCTGTAATATGGGTGGCTGAAGGCATAGCCAACTGTTGTCAGGCCAGATTAACGAAGTGCGTCAGATGAGCCTATCACATCACCAACAGACGACAATGAGACCAGGAATGTAAATACTGACCCTTCTTTGATAACTGTGTATGGCAGACCACGATTGTTGATCGATCTCCTCCAGATACTCAGGCGAAATCTCCGCCCCGCTGAAAGGCGACCGACTCCGGAAAGGTTGCGTCACGTACTGTCGCGACGGTAAAGCAGGCGTCGGAGGCAAGACCAACACCCCGTCTTCCGGCTGTAAGTCCAACCAGATCGTCGATGAGGACGTTGTCGTAGTCGTCGTCGCTGGCGGCAAATGACTTGGGTGCGCCTCTGAGTTTCCAAACCTGTTCTGAGATCCGGCACCTCCACCAGAAGCACGGACGTAAGCCGAGTACGCAGATGATCTCGTACCAGGCGGTGGCGATTCCGGCTCATCCTGTTCGCTCGAACTTGGGCCGGGCGCAGGCGAGGGAGGAGTAGGTACCGTCGCAGTCCAATCACGTCCATCGAGCAAGTAGCGACGTCGATACGTGTAAGCCTGTCGGGCCGCACGTTGTTCCTCCGTCGTAGCTTGAAGCCGCGATCGACGTGCCATTCGTCCGAGCTCGGAAGCATCGTTCAATGTCGTCGATAGCGACGAGGAAGTAGCCGCTGCGGCGGCGGATGTCGAGCCTGAGGGAATCGGGCTCGAAGAGAAGTTGGACCCTGATCCGGATCCCCAGCCGGAGTACCAGTTCGTACCGGAATGAGGAGCAGCTGCGTTTCGGCGATACGTGGAAGTGTACGAGGGATAAAGGCTGGAAGTTCCAGTGCTGGTAGAGGCAGTGGTCCCGTGCCAGAACGACGATCGGTAACCATAGTCCCGCGCATTAGCCGAGGAAGAAGAGGAGGAAGGGCCAGACCCACCTCGACCTCCACCAGCACCGCTCCCTACGTCCTCCCACCCATAAGGATGAGGCGCTGCATAGCGCGAGCGTGGCACGATTCGATGTCTGGGATCGCTGTTGGGGTGATGGAAGCGTGATGGACCGCGGTCGGCGAGATGCCGAGGAAGTTGGGGAGGGGGAGCCTCGGGCGCACCATCCCCGTCATCATCGTCCGGACCCACGAAGGGTCCCTCACCGTTGAAGGGGGACGTGTTCGTAGGCGCATGGTAGGAGCTACCACCAGCAGGACCTCCTCCTTGATTCCGGGATGAAGAAGCAGCAGCCCCACCGTTCGGAAGCTGAGGAGCCGCAATTCGCTGAGAATGCTGATACGAAACAGTCTCAATGACATGAAACGCGTCCATATGCTGCGCATACGCCAGCATGCGTCCACAAGGTGAGTACTTGACAGTCCGGATGGCGTCAGTCTCGCCATCTCCGCCAGGACCAAGCACAGCTGGCGTGCTCGACGAGGCAGTTTCGAGGCAAGTGAGCGGTTTGCTGGATCGAATGTCCCAGACGTGTACACGGCCGTCGCTGCTTCCACTGCAAACTGAAGACCGGAAGGATGCCAAGATGTTGAAAAGGAGCCGCCTCCCGAAGCTGCACAAGGGAGAGAACAAACAGAAATCAGTCAGATGAGGACAACCAAATGACCCTTCAAATGCAGTATCATGTCAGAATGTGCGTATGAGAGACGAGGGCACTGACCTCGAAGTGTTGATAGATCTTCGAGCTCTCCTGATGGCGAAATGCGTCTCAAGAAGACCTACAGGAAGTGGAGAATTAGGTTGGCCGCTGCGGTGTCAAAGACTGCTTCAGGTCCATACTCACATCGTTGGAGTCTCCTACAGCAAGAAGAGTTCGTCGGTCCGGGCTCGTGGAAGCTGGGAAGAAGGAATCAAAGATGGATCAGAACTGTCTGCCCAAGTTTGAACGGTCCGCAAGCGAATCAAATTTATGACACTCACTATGATTGACCTGAGTTGGGAAGTAAGCTGTCCTGATAGGTACCAAACCAGGGAAGCGCTCAAATTGCAATGCGCTCGCCCGAGGTGTTCTGACCCGGTACGACCGGACTGTCTTCTCGTTCGTAGAGACATTGATGCGACAGCTGGAGGTGCTGGCTTCGTGCTCGCCCGATGAAGGGTGTGAGGACGACCAGCTCGAGCCAGAGCCTGCACCATCTCGAATGGACTTGCGTATCGACCAGATGTCGTCTTGGCTTGTCGGCCATGGTGGCGCGCTTGCGTGGGTGTACCCTTGCCGAGCGGCGGAGGAAGAGCTGGAGCCTGTCTGCTGTTGTTGATGATGATTACGAGATAGCCAGGGAGAGTATCCGTAGGCGGCAGCCATTTCGCTCCTCGCTCGCTCGACCTCTTCCTCCTCATCGAGCAAGTCCTGTACAGCTGCTGCTGTAGCAAGTTCGAGACTGGCCTGGTGGGACGCCTCGAGATTAGAGAAGTCAACAATTCCACTGGGCAAGAGTGGGTTGCCCTCCGCATCGTAGGGATCCGAGATTCCATAGTTGGAACGTCCTCGGGAGGGCCCAGCGTGGGAAGAAGACGAAGCGTATTCGTTCGTCGGCGGCGATGAATGCGAGGGCACGATGGAGATGGCATTCACGGTGGTCCCGGTAGGCGATGGTCTGAGCGTCCATGCGTTCCGAGCTGTTGCTGTGCTTCCGCGAGATCCCGTGCCAGAACTTGAGCTCAGGCGAGATGGAAGGGGCCGAATGGCGAGCTCGCTTTGAGATCCTCCTGCTGCAATAATGCCATGCCCCACGGATATGCAATATGGCTTGAAGTCGAACGTGCAGAGCGCTGTGGAAGCAAGAGCCGCACCCTTCGTAAGTACCAGCGCAAACTCAGGAAAAGAAGGGCAGTTGTGTCTCACCCTTTGGAATAGTCGCATCGGCCGGGGGGGCAGAACAGGAGCGAGCAGCGCAACGCACAAAGAAGGGGCAAGTTGAATTTCGTCAGCGCGCCATGTCCTACGGAAGCGGGACTGAAAGCGCATGCGGAAAATAGGACGAGGAAAACCCACCTGTTCGCGCGGTAGCTTGTCCGTGGAGTAGTTGATCTCATTGATCTGGTATCCGCTGACGTAGACGACAGAGTTTGGGGTCGTACCTGGCCAGAGCAGGTCCTTGAGCTGCTCATGGGCCGGCGTGACCATTGCGCGCTGCTTGACGGCATAGTCTACGCCGATGTAGTCGCGCTTTCTGTTATTGCCACGTAGGACACAAAATCGAGGATGGTCAGCTATGTTGCAGCTCGTTTCACGCGGCGGCCATCAAAGGCTCATCGAAAGCAGGGAGATACGTACCTGGTCATTTTGACGGGAGCAGATTCCTCTGCCTTCAGCGAGATGATGTGGGTTACGAATGCGGGTTGACAGCTGAATTATCTTGGGAATGAGGTCGTACTGTACTGCGACTGAATGAGTAGGTGTAGTTGGTTGTCGGGGAGGTCCAGCTCGGAGCTCGCCGTCATCAGTGTCCCGCGGGCGACAAGGTTTGAGATGAGGGGGACGACCGACGAGCTTCAATCAGAGGTACAAGGACGACTCAGAAAGTACTCCTTGCGCGACACAACGTAGTCAAGAGCGCACAACATGCAAACTAATGGCACGATCAACGTTCTCCTTGAGGTCATTCAATGCATTCAGTCGGGGTTGAACCTGAGAATTATCATCGAGGTCCAAGCTGTCAGAAAATCCTGCACGAGTTGTCATGTTTTACCACCGGCGTAGTATTCCTGCCAAATGCTGCAACCCCAGATCTCGCATCGTCGTCGATATCGTCCCAGCTAAAGCATCACTATTGACCTTACCAGTTACCACTGGTCGATGCTGCGTGGGGAGTTGAACGAAGTGGGGAATCGGATTCATGCTGCGGATTCATGCGCAACCACTGTCGAGTCGACAACAAAATAGAGGCGTCCGCTTATGTAATCAACTCAGCAGATCAAATATCAAACGCCGGCCTTTCCGGGATGTGACCACGACCAAGGACTCCTGGATGACCTCGATCCGAATGGGAACGATGCCCTATGTACCCTCGCCGCAAGTTCAGGTAGTTTGTATCCATCCCCAATCGATGCGTTTGAAGCGGAAGACATCGTTCAGCGAGGTCTTCGTCCATGCTGAGTCCTCTCTCGACTCCCAGTGACTTCTTTTAAGTTCACTCACCGCTCGCAACCTGCGCTAACAATTTAGGACACTGTTTTTTCTTGGTTCTCTTGATGAGCAAGATCAAAGACTGCTCCAGTGCCTTCTGCAGGCTCCTGCAGCCATCAAAAAGACAGCGTGAAAACTCTGAAAAGAAAAAGGATTCGTTGATCGTCGCCCAGGTGAAGTTGAAGCTTGAAGCTTGAAGAGGTCAACATCAGGAGGAGCGGATCGCATGGTTGCGCACTCGAGTTCGGGGACCAGCGCCTGAGTCGTCACTCGAGCTCGTGAGAGAGTCGGCAGCCGTGAATCTGAGTTCGCGCGATCCATGCGAGAGGCATGGCGCGCAAGTTAAGATGAGACAACGTCAGGAAGTGTAGACGGGTCGACAGCAGAGGTGACAGTGCGGAATCCGCAGATCCCAGGGAGGAGCGAGGAGCGTAGTTCACTCATGCTCTCAGACCTCCCGAGCACCCCAGCCCCCCAGGCACTGCCATCCTCCTCCGTCCAAACCACTGACGGAAAGAAGGAAGTGTCACAAAGGCGAGATGAGGCGATGAGGTAGAGGACAATTTCCGCGGTTTATTCTCCCCTCCAACATCGGTCTGGTCCTGTCCCGCTGAACAGGCAGATCGTAGAAGAGAGCATCAGCATCGCGCGGAGGGGAGAACAGAGGGAGCAATGAGGAAGGTGTCTAGAGGGCATAAGAGATATCGAACCTCTCTCTGGTACCATCAGGTGATGAATGAAATCATACCCTAGAACAGCTGGGTCGCGAGGTCGACCTCTTTCCTGCGCGTTTGGGTACATACATTTAGATTTTGAAGGGACGGGTCGTTAATAGGGAGGGGGGCGTTTTGGAATAGGTCGAGACTGAAAGAGAGCACAAGAGAAAACAGCAGCAAGTCGTGAGCGAATAGTGAGCTTGTCAGAGCGAGTAGGAAGCAGGAGGAGACGTGTTTGATGAGACACTTTTCCCGCTGAGATTACTCTGCGTTCGACAGGCTTCCTTCCACGCCCGCCCGAGCAGGACGTCAGATTATCGTAGAGTCGCTTCAGAACAACGCCCGCCAGCCCCAGTTCCCGCCCTCCTCCCCCAGCAGCATCTTCCTCATTTTTACCTCCCAACTTTACCTCGACTTATTCCTGTTGTAAAGCCTCGTCCATTCTGTCCACCCACCAAGCCTTCTGAGGAGGATTACTTGGCCGGCCTCACCATCTCCTCGATTTGATTTTACCATCTTGCCAACCGCCTTTCCTCTTACTTTCCCTCCTCCCATCATCATCCACCTTCCCTCTTCTATCCTGCTACCTTCTATCCTCCTTCGACCATTCTCATTCCACATCACCAACATCCCTTACACGCTTTCGAAGAAACAGGCGACTGCGGAGTGAAGGTAAGTTGGCCTTTCTTCCTTTTACCCCTTGTGCCTCTTAGAATCACTCCCCGTCCTGTCCTTCAAAGGATTGGGCCACTCAAGTTCCCATTCGAAATCTGCCTGTCCCGAAGAACATCTTTAATTGACTTCATCACGCGCTCTCTGCCTTCCCAGCCCCTTCCCTCACATTCGACTCCAACTCCTCTCCCATCTCCTCCCCCTTTAGAGGCAACACCCACTTCATATAGTAAGTCCCAATGATACGTAAATTCCCCACTTTCTTCTCCATCCACATGATCCCTTCCCTTTATTACTCGCTTCTCCGATTCCCCTCTATGCCCTGTTATCTTCTGACTTTGCAGTACAATTCCTCACACCATCCCCCCCACCTTTCCCCCTAATTCCCAATCACACTCCCTACTCCCATAATCCTGATAAAATTGCTAACTCTTCGACCCTGTCCTTCCTTTCCATTAGGTCTAATCATCCCTTTCCTCCGACTGCTCTTTCCCAGTAGTTCTAGGAGGTGATTTGGACGACAGGTCGCCCTCGATGGCAACTATCCGCATGGGTGGCTCCAGTGGCCGAGCCCAATCCTTTGCATCCAGCTCAGCACTGGATCACAAAGGTCCTCAAGCTTCCATCACAAAAATCACCCTTCGAGACAACAAGAAGGTCATCAACATCAATGGTAAGTTTTTATTTCCTTTTCCGCTTTTTGTCGAATTACTGGAGTCAGGAAGAGCAAATTTCTCACTTGTTCGTCCTTTTCAGACCACATTTACCTATCGGCCCCTTGGGCTCCCGGCGCAGGCGATCCCTACGTGATTGGCCGTGTTATGGAGTTCGTCAACCCAGCCGCAAACAACCGACAAGCTCAACAACCCGTCCCTCAAGTTGCAGGACCCGTGAGGTTACAAGTTCGCGTCAACGTCTTTCTCCGAATGCGAGATATCTCCTCTCGTCCTTCCCATGATCCACGATTGCTCGTAGCCACCATGCACTCCGACCTGTTCTCGACTGACAACATTCGAGGCAAGTGCGAAGTCCGACATCGGGATCTCATTGGCGACGGCAGTGCTCCCGAGATTAGCACATGGAAGAAACGGGAAGATCACTTTTGGTACTACCAGCTCTACGACCGGTACATCCATCGGTTCTACGACGTGATCCTAACCGAGAAGATCAGGAACGCGCCACCGGATGTGCTGGGTGTGCTACGAGAGCGGTATTCCTTTGTGATTGCCGAGCTTGGTATGACCCAGGACTTGTGCGATGCTTTGCGTGGCTGCTTAGTATGCCACAGATGGGCTGCGAGGTGAGTTCTCTTTTTTCTCTCCTGAAGATCCAATTCGGGCAGCAGACACACTTTGCTCACTGCTCCAATCTGATTTCTTCTCTCCTAGCGCACAATCCGTACGCTGCGATACGTGCAAAAGTCATTTCCACATGGCGTGTTTGACTCCACCCCTCCTCTCCAAGCCTGCTAAAGGATACTCATGGACATGTGCACCTTGTGCAAAGCAACATCAAGAGGACGTCGATAAAGCGAAGAAGGGCGCAGAGAACGCATCGACATCCCGTTCGACGGCCTCAAACAGTCTGGCTGCGCGCGGCGTGGCAGCGACCATAGTGCGAGGTCGCGGAAGAGGTCGAGGGCGAGGACGAGGTGGAAGTCGAATGGGTACACCTTTGCCGGACGGACATGGCGCTGATGGTAGTCCAGCCCCACAGCGAACGTCGGACGAGGACGTCCGAGGTGTGCGTTGTTTCAACAATTGGCCATACCGATATTTTGGTCAACATACGGCCGCTACGGACGTGTTGGATCCTCACGATTCCATCTATCCGCGAGCGACGACTCGGGCTGGACCGAAGTATCAGGCTGTTGTCCCTACGTGGGAGGAGCAACTTGAGATGGGCGTGGGAGCTAATGCGCAGGCGAAAGTGGTGGGTGCGGTGGCGAAGCAGGTCAAACAGCAGCAAGAGGCCGAAAATGGATCTTCAAGCAAGGAAGTCGTACCGCTGACTGCGGCGCTCGTCTCGGCCACATCCGGTGCGGCCGGCGCTACTGAGAACACCAGCACTGCTTTAGAAGGTGCAGTCACGCCGATAGTACCAGAGTCGACTAAGCCGTCAAAAGGCGTGAAGCGGAAGCGAGACGACGATGCTCTTGGTGGGACGGGTACTTCTACCCCGAGCAATGGTGCTGCTGACAGTAACGATTTGCCGGAGCGTGGAGGGGATGATACCGTCACGACAATCTTCTCAGCACAAAAGTTTGCGCGACAAAGTTCTGAGGAGGACACTAGTGAGTCTGCAGAGTTTCACTGATTACTCTTCACGCCTGGTTAGCTGACCTTGTGCGAGCCTCCCTCCCAGTCGACCGGTATGTGCGACTGACGACGTTCGCACTGAACCGAATCCCGCCATACAACGTGGACCTTCTGGCGACCACGCTCGAAGTCTTCATGATGAAGGATGGGAACTATCCAGCTGCGATGCAGACCATGGCCGAGAAACCCTTGTCCGAGCTGCACTACGTCGAATGGGAGCCCAAGGAGATCAAGCGATTCGAAGCGGGCTTGACGGATTGGGGCGCGGATATGAACCAGCTCAAGAAGTTGCTACCCGGGAAGACGGTGGCACAGATCGTGCGATTCTATTACAGCTGGAAGACGTGGGTTGAACTGTTTCTTCCCGACATCGTTCTCAGGCACGAGCTGACAATTTTTTGATGATCACAGATCGAAGTTACGGGAGCAATGGAAGGCAGAACAGGCTGCTCAGCATAGCAAGACCAAGCCGAAGCCGAAGGAACCCGAGTTTTATACCGCGACTTCAGCAGGCACGACCCGAGCTGTGTCTCCAGCACTCTCAGTACTCGACGCTCCCACTGGTCCTGCCCATCACCACCGAAGTTGTTTCATGTGCAACACGACGAGCAGCCAGTTGTGGTACAAGGGCCCCGCGAGCTGGAGTAATCGGGCGCTTTGTGTTGGGTGTGGTGTTTTTTGGAGAAAGTATGCTGCTGAGAGTACGCCGTCGCAGGAGCTGGTTGCGACGAATAAGAAGCCTGCTGGTGAGTTTGATTTTTGGTTCGGGAGATCGATTGCTGTGGGTGTACTGACTTTTATCCTACTTCCTTTTACAGTTGAGGAGAATGGTCTTGGTGTACAACTTCCTCTGCTCACGGTACGTTGTTCTGGTGAAGCACCAGGAATTTGCGAAAAGATCTTTCGCTGAGCTTCTACTCTTCTTTTCTTGCAGACTAAACCCAAGGAGGTACAGCCTTCGCCAAAAGCTCCGCCTCCAAAGCCCGAGGCGGTCCGCTGCGTGTACTGCCGTCGAATCGATCCCAAGCGCAAGCTCTTATCGTGCATGCAATGCTCTATTACCGTGCATATTGGTGCGTAGATCAGATCGAGATAGATGCATTTACTTGACATGCCGTGGCTGACATGATTTCTGCAAACTTTAGGTTGTCACGGTATCGATGAGCGAGAATGCGACTTCAACGCATGGCTGTGCGAGCCTTGTTCGAACGAAAAGATGCGATTTGCGAACCTGGTCAGTCCCTTGCTTCTGCCCGCTTTTCTTCTTCTGGCGTTGCTGATGTTCTCTTCCATCTTTCCAACCGATCAGAACCCGGAGTGCATACTATGCCCCGCTCGAGAAGCTGAACGACTCGCAGCAGGTAACTTGAATCTCTCCGCAGCCTTGCGGAGGTCAAAGAATCAAATGACGGTGGTTCGCGACGAACGAGAAGAGGCGCCACCCCAACCCCTTACGGCTCTGGAGGCCGTGAAGCCTACGGAGTCGAACAATTGGGCACACACTCTGTGTGCTGTTTGGATTCCTGAAATTGCTTTCAGCGATCCTACGTCCTTGAGGGATGTGGAAGGCGCGGGCTATCTTCCTGCCTGGCGGTATCAAGCAGTGAGTCATCGAAAACTCTTCTCGGATCTGCTACGGCGTGCTTACTCATCTGTTTCGCGTTCCACAGGTTTGCGAAGTCTGCGGTCTCAGACAGGGAGCATGCGTAACCTGTGCAGAGAGCACATGCAAGAACACGTTCCACGTCTCGTGTGCGTACGCGCGCAAGCCGGACTACACTTTTGCATTTGAGATCCAACCGGTAAAAGGCTCTAGGCGCGATGCGGTCCCGACGGTGTCGTTCAAGGAGGAGACGGGCCACATGAGCGCTTTGATTTGGTGCAAGGATCATCGGGATCAGGCTAAGTTGAAGAAGTTGTACGAGCAGCATGAGGTTGATGTTCGCACTGGCTTGGTGAGTCTATCATCGCTATGGCGCCACGTCAGGAGTATCTGAGGGATCGTGCTGATACCCATCATGCTTGCTTCTTGCAGACCGTGCTTCAGCTGTATGCACGAACGCATAAGACCATGCAAGCTATTGCTCCGACTGTAACAGCGGCCAGTACCTCCGACGTGAGCTATGCCCTGCTTCGACGAGCGAAGAGGTTCGACGCTATCACTTCGTCTGGCACCGCGATTGGAGCTGCCACGGGTGTGTCCTCCAGCCACCATCACAGCCATCGCGGCCCAGGCTCCTTCGGTGGACTAGGTCTCGGCGGCACTCCGATCACAAAGGGAGGACCGAGTGCGGTGGCGGCTGCTATGTTTGCGATTGAAGAGCATTCGAAGAAGAAGCTCAAGTTGAGCCCGCCGTACGAGTGTTTCCGGTGTCACACGCATTATTCGCCTGGGTGGTGGCCGATTGGGGAGGAGGAGGGTGAGGCTCCAGCGGCGGAGAGTTCGGCTTCGGCTTCGACGTCTGCGGGTGGAGGAGGGGCTTCGGCATCGTGGACGCATGCGAATCGAACGAGCTCTACTTCTTTGACGGGTGTCGCGATTGGGCCTTCGGATGGGCGGAAGGTCTGTTGCAATCGGTGTCGGTCGTTTGGGCGGCCTGATCTACAACCGTGAAGGTCGACAACCTTCTACCTACAAGTCTCCTCAACGGCTGGCCAAATGGCTATAAGTCCATCTCGTCTCCGCATTATGTCTTGCTCTGCCTTCGCGAACAACCTCCATCGGCATTTGTTGTGAATCTATACCAACACACCCAAAGCAAACTCCCCTCTTCATCCCCGGCTCGCGTCACGATTTGCAACACTGTTGTCTTTTCACTTCAACTGTCTCCTTCAAGAAATCCTCACAGCATCTCCCCCTCTCACCCCCAGCGCATACATACAGGCATTAATATATCCTCATCCTTCCCATTCTGCCCTCGTGCCGTGTTCTTCCCTCGCCCCCCGGCGTCCGTGCTTTTTAGAATGCTGTGCTCGGAGGGTTATTTCTCGGGTCGCGGACGCTGACAAAAAGGTTGAGCTGGACGTCGTCGATCATCTTCTTGTCGTCGCCCAAGGTCTGCTCGTGAACTCAACCCTATCGAACTGGTGTCTACCACGGCGTGCGCCTACTCGAATTTTTACGATAATGTCTAGCGCAAGTGCAAGCGGTGCGCTTTTGAGGCGCAGTTTTGCCTTCACTTCCTTCTCTCCTTCCAGGCTTGCCGCCGCCGCCGCGGCGGCGTCAAGACGAAGTCCGATGATGGTCGCTCCTCAGATGGCGCGAACTTTCGGCTCGTCTTCTGCTGCTGCAGCAGCGTCGGATTCGAGGAAGGAGGATCCGGGCGGGAAGCCGAATGATGGACGGTACCCGACTGTGTATGAGTGAGTTATACATGCCGCCAATGTGTCCACAACAGAGACTCGGACTCAACTGGTTCTTCCCCTCAGTGATTTCTACAATATCACCTCAGCTCCCATGCCCAATTCTTCTGGTGGAAGCCCCGGCGGGATGGCAGGAAACCTGCTCCAAGGCGGCGGCGCGGTCCAAATCGCAAGTATGGACGAGCAAAGTTTCACACTAGACGACGGACTGGTTCTAGCGTGTCCGATCATGCTTCTAGGAGGAGGAGGTACTGATGGACCTAGTAAGCAACAGGTAGCTGATGTTGCTGCTGGTGGTGGGAGTGGGGGAGGAGGTGGGGTGACGGTTTTGATGTGGGATGCGCCGGCTTTGGAGGGTGTTGTTCTTCCTAATGGGAAAGGGTGGGAAGAGTGGGTCGAGGAGGAAGGGGCGGTTTGGAAGGCTTTGGAGCTTGTGCAACCTCGTCCGGGTGAGTTTGGTTCTCCCCTTCCCTTTTTTTTCCCACTGTCTTGCCTTCGCTCTGCGCTGACGATATTGCTTCTGGTTGGATCTTACTACAGAGATCCTTGTGTTTGGGACGGGAAGGACGGTTCTTCCGCTTCCACAGAATATCAAGTCCTACCTCAACTCACTAGGCGTGCAGGTGGACGTGCAGAATACGGTGAGTGGAGAGATCCTCTTGTCCCTGCCTACGTGATCTCGGCGACTGTATACTAACCAGTACTTCTGATGTACCCTCTCACAGCGCGCGGCGTGCTCGACGTTCAACCTGTTGATTGAGGAAGGGAGAAGAGTGGGCGCTGCGTTGCTCCCAAATGTACGACAGCCCATGCCCCGTGGTTGATGAACGCTCTTAATGCTGCGCGGGACTCTCTCAAATTCGATGTTGCAAAAATCGTTCACACTTGGAGAAAGAGAGGATGGTACTTTGAACTTCGTTTTGCCTCTTTAGACTAATCTTTGTTGCTTTGATGATGGTGCTGTTGAGGAGGGGGACACATTCTGCGCTGATGACGAAGATGGTGGTGAGGAAGAGGATGAGTCTGCCATGATGTCTTTGAAGCCGAGATCGCCTAGGTCGTGCTTCTCCATGAGTCCTCTGATGGGGGAAAGGGAGGGAGTTTAGCTTAGAGAGAAGACTCATGAACCCAGCGAAAAGAATCAACAACACTCACTTGGCCATCCTGCATTCGAGATACTGCTTGCTGAGAGCCCTACATTGTCCGTTGTCCATGCGATTCGCTTTGAGACAGGCCATGTATGCCTTCATTGCGTCTTTGCACTCGCCATCGTGATCGATTGGGAAGGAGCCGAATTCTGGTGGCGGGAGGGAGACGTTGGTCAGAGATCCAAAGGAAGGTGGTCGACCGAAGGACATTTGTTGATTTTTTCTTTGACTGAAGGCAAAGGGTGTGTGAAGGTTGGGTGTTTGTTGTTCCTTGGAAAACAGACAGTTAGACGAAGGCTCTCGACCGTTTGCTTGTGACGAACCTCGAGCAGGCGGGAAGAAAGTTGTTTGATCTGGTTGTGGTGATGGGTCTCTCTCTCTTCCCTTCCCTTTGTTCTCGACCTTCCCAACCTCCTCTGGCATTCCATGCTCCGATCTACTCCGTGACTCCGACCTCGCCCGCAATATGTACTCAGTGCTCGGCGTTCTTCAGCCAAGTCCGAGCACCAGCAGCGAACGAATCAACTCAGCTGAGGGGAGCCCGGTCTGTCCACCTTCTTGGCTTCTCGCTCGCTCTCTTCGCCTTCTTCAGCAGCATGGGCCAAGGCTTGTGCGAGACAAGGTCGGAGCTTGGGATGCTTCATTACAAACGAAAACAACCTGGGTCAAAAGTTTGAAAATTCTGACGCTAAGCAAAAGCCGATTTTTGGAGTGGAGAGGTCGAAGGTCCGAGCGTCCGAGCGCATATACGGCTCGCTTTGCAGATCTTCGCGAGCCGTGTTGCCGGGGGTCGAGCCGTGAAGAGGGGCATAAGTGTCACACGGACTGCAATGGGATGGAGATAGATCTTGCTGGCGATGGCGAGCAGTGCTGATTGCGATGTGTAGGGAAGGGTCCTTGCTGGGGTGGGACCTTGGTTTGATCTGCGAGGTGCGAGGTGTGTGGGCGGTGGGTTGCAGATCATTGACGAATATACCAGGGAAAAGAAGGCGACGATCCAACACGCTGACTCTGGCTCTGACACAAAGTAGAAAATCGCTGCTGGCTTCTTGGTGATCTTACACAACAGTGAGAGAGAGAGAGAGAGAGAGACGACGACGCGAATCCGACCTGCTTCTCATTCCCAGTCACAGGGTGATGATCGTGATGGTGTTGTCAAGGGAGAGAGAAGGACATTGCTGGAAGGAGCTCATGAGGTGGGATTTGAGAAGAGAGAAGTGGCGACTGCCGAACAGACTGAGTGGGAGTGAGAGAGAGAGGCGAAGGTGGTGCGGTGAGACTGGAGTGAAATGAAGTTTTGTATGTAGTTTGTAATGGTGATTCGCTGGCAGATTACAAACGACGAACACTTGCCCCTCTTGTGTTGTAATGAAAAGATTTTCTTTTTTGGCGGTCAAATTCCAAGCCACCGGCCACCTTCACCTTCAACCGCCGCTTCACCTTCACCTTCCCACTCAGTCACCTTCACCTCATCTCCACCACCACACCCATTTCCAACCACAACACACTCACACTCACTCACTCACTTATATCACTCTCCAATCAACTCTTATATCTTCTGCTACACTCCCTCCCCTTCTCTTCTCCCTTAATCATATCCCCACACAACTCGGCTTTCGGAACATGAATCCATCACAGTCGGCCGGATCCCTCGCAACATCCTCCCACGGCCAGAGCAGGAACTCGGGCGCATGGGGTCTCGGATACGGAATGCTAGCGGACGGCGCACACGACGACTCAGACGACGACGACTCTGACGACGAACGCATCCGTCCTGGTCAACAGTCACAACATCAACAGCAGAAGGCAGGAGGACCATCAGCCATCCAGGCCATCGCTCAGCAGTTGGGTAACGTACTCGCACCCCAAGACGAAGCCAACAACAACAACAACAACCAGCAACGGGCATCCTGGGGTACCAGAGCCAAAGCAGTCGGAGATCGTCCACCAGACTCAGCAAGTCAGAACCCTCCCAGTCTGAAGTTGCTCGGCCTCAAGAGCAACAAGGATCTCGCTGCGTCCTCATCCCCATCCTCATCCGCACACGGTCACGGTTATCCTCAAGCATCCGCACCGTCTGCGAATATCAACAACGGTGGATACCCTTCCTCTCCCGTCTTCGCCCCTGTTCCATCTCCTTCTGCTCCTTATCCTTCACAACTTCAACATCAACAACAACAGCAGCAGTACCCTCTCCCAGCTTCATCGTCATCACAGCAACAGCAGGGCTCCAACCAACCTCGGGCCTCGCCTTCTCAACAGACCCCACAGCCATGGGAATGAACCGATCCCCCTCCAATCCTTACTTTCCACCTCAACCCATACCACAACAGCAACAGCAACAGCAACAACGACAGCCCACTCCTCCTCAACAACAGCAGAATCAAGCTGCTTACATCACTCCCACCAACAATCTACCTCCACAACAGCAACAGTCGAACGGTGCTAGTCCTTACGTCCTCTGAACCGTGGTGCTGCCTCCCCTGCATCACCTTCGCCAATGAACTATCAGCAACAACAGCAACAGGCTGGAGGTCGACCTCCCATGAACATGGGTCCAGGAAGTCAGGCTCAGATGATGCCGAACTCACCAGCCATGTCGAGTCGTCAACTGGCCATCCAACCTCAGGGACAGGGACAGGGTCAGCCTCAAATGGGCTACGGTGGCATGTCCGCTCAACCACAACAGCAACAACGAGGTCCAGCTTCTTTGCCTGGTTCTCCCTCCCAACAGGCCCAACAGCAACGTGGTGCTCCCGGTGGATTGGGCATGATGGGAGTTAGTGCATCGCCTAGCCCCTTGGGTCCTGGCCGAGCTCAACCTCAACAGCAGCAGCAGATGGCGAATGGTGCCGGGCGTGGGCCTCAACATGGCATCAGCATGGGTATGGCTGGACCTGGAGGGATCAACCGAACGATGAGTCCCAATCCTGCAGCCGCTATGGGTCAATCACCCGGTCGAGGACCCGGACAGGGACCTCAGGGACCTCAGCAGGGTATGGGCATCTCTCTTCCTCCTCCTGGTGGGGCCATGAACCGGTCCTTGAGTCCGAATCCTGCTACTGGTATGGGACAAGGTCAACAAGGACAGGTAGCCATGCCTCGACCACCCCCGGCCTCTGCCTCCGGTTCGGCCCGTCAGAACCTCTTCCGACGCAGTCTGGCTTTCATGACTGGTTCGCCACTTGCTATGCCTGGTGGACCTGAGATGCAGCAGATGCCTCAGTCCAATGGACGGGCTGGTCCTGGTGGTGGGCCTCCTGCTCCTGCTCCTGGTGGGGAGAAGCGACGGAGCCTGTTTAGGAGGTCTATGGCTTGGTTCGGAGGGGGTGGTTCAGCCAGTGGACCCCACCTGGATCGAGTGGTCCGACCTCGCTCGCTCCTGGCGGAGGAGGAGGAGGACTGGGACCGAATGGCCAAGGTCCTCGTTTGGTGACGATGGAAGGCCAGAAGGACGAGAAGCCGAGTGTGTCTCGGAAGTCTGTCTTCCTGGGTGGAGGAGCGTCGGGCAATGAGTGGGATGTGGATGGAGATGGTGCTCATTTCTGGAAGCGGTTCTCCTCTGCTCAGCGACATGCGAATATGGGCAAGAATGATGCGTTGAACCTGTCTTCGGAGACGTGGTTGCGCAAGGTTCGACGGGGTCATCGGAAGTTGAACTACATGGCTGCGATCTTTGGGTTGTGTGTGATTGGGGCTATTGTCGGGGTTGTTGTTTGGAGGGAGGGCAGGCCGGGGGCGGCGAAGAGTGATATGCCTCTTTCTGTCCAGAATGCCGACTTTGGGCCTTCGGATGGGATTGTAGGTGGGCCGAACCAGGGTATTATCCCTACTTCTACTGCTGGTTCTGGTGCGGGTACGGGTGCGGGTACGGGTGCGGCACCGACTGCTGCGGCTGGTGCGGGTGCGGGTTCGGGGTATGGAAGTGAGAGTGGGAGTGGGAGTGGGTATGGGATGAGGAGGAGGCTACTACGACGACTAGGGGTCGGAAGAAGAATCGCAAGCATCGGAACAACAACAACAACGACAACGATGATCGTCGTCGTGGTCGACGGTCCTTGAGGGGACCTGGACTTGGCGAGCTCCGACGCGGGCGTCGGGGTGTTGGTGCTCATGGTGGTGCTTTGGCGCGGTTTGAGGAGGAGGAGGAGGTTGGGGTTGGGGAGGAGGTTCGGACGGAGGCTCCTGGTCCTGTGTGGGAGGTGCATTACGAGGAGCACGGGCAGCGTGATTTGGTCGCTCGGGCTGGGCCTACGCCTGTTCCGTATGCTTGAATGGGGAGTCCTGCCCATCCTTTCCGACCATGCCTCCTTTCGACTTTCCGCCTCTTCGCCTTCTCAACCAGACCCGGAGTTCGACCGGGCCCTTTCTGTCCTTGGGTCGATCCCCTTTTCCATTTGCACCTGCCGGCTCGGCTCATCCGCGTCCACACACCCTTCACATCCATCCGTCGACTCCCCCTCCTTCGCATTTCATACATTCACATATTCTCTCAAACTCGCTTCTCTTGAAGGTTTTATCCCAACATACACACGGTCTTTACAGCGTATCTACACACACACACACTCTTTTCCTATCTTCGCTTGCCTCCTGCTCTATATTTCCTCTCTTTCTCTCTCTCTCTCGCTCGCTCTTCTATATCTCCCTCTCTCTCTCTTTCTTCTCAATGAACACTGCCTTCTTTGGTGACATCTTTTAATGATCATTTTCCCCTTTCGACTGATTTGACATTTGACAGGGGCGACTGGGAGAAGATGAGGTGGGTCGACTTGATTTGCAAAGGGAGAGGGATCTGAGTGAGATGGGCGTTGATGGGCGTTGAACATGGGCTGGGAGCGCACGGTTCCTTCTCTCTTCTCTCTGCTCTGCTCTGTGTTGCGGATATGAGGGAGACGGGAGCACGGAAGCGATGTGAAGGCGGCTCGTTCTCATAAGACGCCGAGCGAAATAAGATGGGCAGGCGAGCGGCAAAGTGTTCACACGACAAGGCATGAGCTCATCGTCAAATAGAAGTGAGTGAAGTGGGTGGAATTCTTGCTGCTGTGGCTTTGCCCTTCGCTGTCGTCACCAACATCATCGCAAAGTGTTCCTGCATTCCTGGCGAGGAAACGAGAAGCAAGGCAAGCAGAAGTCCGAAGCAAGCGGCTGTGAGGAAGGTGCGGAGTTTGCGAGAAGGTGATGCTGGGAAATTGAGATTATGAGGTGGCGCTTGAATCTTGCCCCGCCTCTCAAATGAAAGCTCGGTTCCTGGGTTTCATTTGTAATTGAGTGCGGAGACAGATGATTACAAAGTGGGGACATTCCGAGTGTAACGGTTCTTGGTTATTAGAAGAGTGTGTAGAGCGCAGTAAGGTATAAGAAGAAGCGCTGCGTGTGGATGTCGACGTGGAAGTCGTGGCCATCTCTCACTCACTCACTCACTCTCACCTTCTCTTTCTCTACTCTCTCTCTCTTTCACTTTCTCTCTCTCTTTACTTAACTACTTCTACTTTCCACGTACTCAGCTCTGTATTATCACCACACACACAGTAAGCATTTATCATCCACACCACCTTCAACCAAGTACACATACTCACCTTCTTACTTCTCTCCCAGAAAGCACACAGTCGACAATGATGACTGTCAACCCAGCAAGTCTCAGCACGGCTTCATCATCAGCTGATGCCCAGCCACAGACATCCACAAACACATCTCGAAAACGCAAGGCATCATCAGCATCAACATCCACAGCATCAACAGCAGCAGGAGGAGACACAGAAGAATCTCCAGCAAAACCTCCCAAATCATCACGCACACGACCAATGGACCCAGAACGCATCGCACGACTAGAGGCAAGACAGGCCAGAAATCGTCTCTCAGCCCAAAACTCAAGAGACAAGAAGAAGGCACACCTCGCCTCCCTCGAATCCGTCACCGATCGTCTCGTGCGCGAAAATGGCGAATACCAGGCACGCTTGGCTCAAGAAACTGCTCAGCGTAGTGCCATCGAGGCTCAGCTCAGACAGACTCAGCTACAACTACACGGGCTCGAGTCGCTTGTCAAACAGCTTCTCTCGGCCGGTCCCTCTGCTTCTTCTGAGGCCATCTTGCGAGCATCCACCGCTGCTATTGCGCCCACTTCGCTCACTGCGACCACCGACTCAGCTACTGCTACTTCTACCACTTCATCATCATCGATGGCTTCCTCTTCCTCTTCTTCCGGAAATCCTCAACTAATCGTCGCAGCGCCGACATCCACTGCTCAACTGCATCTCAAGCAAGAACCAACATCCACTTCCTTGCCTCCCACACTCTCCTCTTCCCTCCTCCCTTCTTCTCCTTCTTCTTCTTCTTCTTCTTCTTCTGGCCCAACACTTCTCACGACATCAACAACGACACCAACCACAACACAGAACACAACGACTTCGTCATCTTCATCTTCTTCGTCGACTTGTTCTTCTTCTTCTTCTTCTTCTTTTTCTTCTGATAACGCCAGCACTCGCCTCCCTGCAGCGGAGGCGACCTGCCGCGATGATCACCTCTCCGTCGGATCTTCCCATCATTCAACAACCACCACCAACGCCAACAACGAGCTCACTACTCAACACTCGCCCTCCTCTACCTCGTCATCATCCCTAGCGCAGCGCTCCACGCCGAGCAGCAGCGCAACGTCATCTCCTCTTCCTTTCGGAGTGAGCATGACGGGACAATGACAGCTAGAGTCGAAGGCAGTGTCGAACAGCAGGCTCAGGTTCAACCTTTGGCAATTGGTGTTAATGGATCCGACGTCCGAGATAACGATCTCGCATCGACACAATCGCAGGCCCGGCAGCGGGTGCTGCTGTCTGTCTCCAACAACAAGGAGGACAGGCAGAGTCGTCATCAGTCAACAAAAACAAGAACAACAACAACAACAACACGAAGAACATCATCATCACATCGTCGTCGTCTTCCGTCCGTGGTCCGTCCGTGGGTGTCAACGGGAACAGTGCCGGAAGCAGAACAGCAGGAGGAGGAGGAGGAGCAACAGAGGGAGCAGGAGCAGAGTGTGACGCAGGCGTCATTGGATCTAGCTCGGGAAGCAGTTCCACTCCAACAGCAGCAGCAGGTGTCAACCATGGCAGCAGCACCTTTAGCACCGATTTCCTTTCTGGAAAAGGAATCGCTGTCAATGATGCCCTCTTCACCACCCTCTTCAACAACATCAACAGTAGCAATAGTACCAGTACCAGGGTCTCCAACCACCCACAGTCGGTCCGTCGACATCGACGACGAACTGGTTCAACAACATCAACAACAACGGCGGATCGACGACAGCGTCGTCATCGTCGACCGCGCTCCTCGACAGGCCGGACCTCCTCGCGTCCTTGCTTGCCTCTTCCGAACAGCAACATCAGTCCCTGTCGCAAATTCCAACAAGCCAGAGCATGCTGGCGGCGTCAAGTCTCGGAGCGGGTTCCCATCTTGTCTCTCTTACCCCTGGGGTCCACCAACAACAACAAGGGAACAGCAACGACGACGGTCAAGTTCCGCTTGCGGGTTCGATTTCCTCGTCAGATCCTCTCTTTTCTCTCGGATCTTTGGGAGGAGGAGGTCAGGTTCCTTTCGTCGGCATCGGCGTCGGCGTCGACGGCTTTGGTGGGCTCGGGCTCGACTTCGGTCTCCAGCTCGGTGGAGGGTCGGATGTAGGTGTCCAGCAGCAGCAAGTGGGTGGAGGAGGAGGAGAAATGGGTAGCAATATGGTCCGGACGGCGTCGTCTGGTATTTTGGGTCCTTCTACTACTTCTGCCTCATCGTCCTCCTCGGCGGCGGATCATGTCCACAACGGTGGAAGTAGTAGTACGGACTCGGCCTTTGAGAGCCTCTTGGCTTCGTTCGCCGGTGGTGACGCTCACGGTGTTCAGGGAGGAGATGATGATCATCATCAGCAGGCGCAGAATGAGAGCGAGTACTTCTTCCAGCAATTGCTCCTCACTTCTTCTTCTTCTTCTGGAGGCGATGGCGTGGTGGGTCCGGTTGAGGTGTCGGGCGAGGACGTGGTGGAACAGCAACAATCTGAGTTGGTAATCGGTACATCGCCCGTCCTCGGACCAGCTGGATCGCTCATCGGCGAAGACGACACACTCATCTCCCACGCAACAAACCCGGACGGCAGCATCTACTCTTACTCCTCCTCTGCCTCCTCCTCATCATCATCGTCATCGACCTACTCAGCCTCGACGATCGGTTCACCCTCCGTCGTTGACGCCAAGGGTCTGGTGGGTGGCGTCGAGGAGGAGGATGATGTGGATATGAACGACATGTTCGACTTCGAGCTCGATTTGGAGCTTGAGATGCCTGTCGTTGGTGGCGGAAGTGGGGCCGATCTGTCTTCTTCGTCGTCTACGTCCGTTCAAGAAGAGAAGAAGGAGCAAGCGGCGGCGGCCCTCTCGCTCGTTGCCTGAAAAGTTTCGGAATCTGGTGACACCCCTTTTCTCTCCCAAGTCTCTTTCTCCATTACCACCATCCCACCATTCAGCTCAGCTCTCTCTGGTTCCCCCCAAACTGTTTCCTAAGCTCTCGCACCTGTTTCCCCCCCAGTCTCTCTGCGCGCGCTTTCTTCGTACCCCAGCCAAAAGCCTCAATAAGCAAAACCCCAACTTTTCCCATGCCTATATAACTTTCTCACGGGTTGACACCGTACACCACAGAGGGAAGAAACGGCAGTCGGCACATACTTGCGTAATAAGATTCATTCATAGGGAAGAACTAGTCTGGTAACACCAGACCGTCCGATGATCAAAGAGTCTCATCTCCTTACACTCGCAGATGAAAGACTCTCTGCACAAGTTGAGGCTCGTTGTGAGACCCGAGACTTTTAGGAAGGGCTGGTGTTGCCAGACTAGGGAAGAACAACGCAAAAAGGCGAAGAGAAAGAGAAAAGGATAACAGAGAAGGGAGCACCCACAGTTAGTGGTGGATGGCAAAGCTGATAGAAACCCGGCTGAGGGGTCTTTTTAGGATTAAGAAGAAGGGAAAGAAGGGAAACACCATGGGATGGGGGAAAGCGGGAAGCACTTGTAAAAAGAAGAAGAAAAAGATAAACGGAGGGGGACCTCAGAGAGAGGCAGGAGAAAAGCGAGGAGAGAGGGGGAGAGGGGCGCGAGAAACGTAATTTGGGTCGGACACAAGGAGATGATGGAAGTGTGGGAAAAGAAGAACCGATCTTGAGCTTGGTGGAGGGAGGCGCCCAGTAAGGTCGATGTGTGAAGGGAGAAGAGGAAATCGACTTGCAGAATATGACTTGAAATCTTGAGAAGAAAAGAAAGGGAGCCGGAAAGTGGTGACGGGGGGAGATTGGCTTGAAGCTTTGTTTTTGCTGGGTTTGACTGGGGTGGTAGTACCGTCTCGGGTTGGACCATTGACCATAAGAAAGAGTAAAGTAATCGAAAGAAGTCAAGTAGGTGGGCAAGGTGGGGGTTGATGTTCGGTTTCGCATGGGAACTTGAAAAGCAGTCGGAGAAGTCGGAGAAATTGGGAGGCCTTCTTTGTTTGGGTTGATAATCATGCAGTGGAGGGGAGGACGATGACAGAAAGAAACGAATTGAGGGGCGGGGAGGAGAAAGTTGAGGCAGCAGGCCGTTCCTTCACGTTACGTCGTCCCGGCATCGATAAGTCCGACCAGCAACGCCGTCATCAACTTGGAAAGCGTCAGACGCTTGAAATCCTTCAACGGCGTAAAATTGCCGCAGTCGAGCAGACTCGCATAGCCACTCTCCTCCAGGTAGGCGCTCGGACCGCCGCGCAGCGTGGTCTCCATCGCCTGGGCAGAGAAAATCGGTTCGGACACGGCGACTTGGGCAATAGCATTCACGGCATCTAAGATGGGTGCCACTTGAGAGTTGATCGTAACCTCGCGCATACCCGGTGCAAGCGAATCATATCTGAGTGTGAAAACAATCCTGTCAGCGCATGGATCATTCGGCAGAAAGGGAGACGAAATCACTCACAAGATAGACACAATGGCGGGAACCATACGTGCCGAATCAGCCAGGAAACAGTAAAGCAGAACCTTCTCCTGGTCTGACTCGGCGTGCTGCAGCAGCGAAGCAGCAAGGGTAACGACGAGAAGAGCAATTTTGTTGTCGAACGCGTCGAGATAGTTGAAGAGACCGTTGTTGTCCGTTTGACGGGACTCTATCGCAGCCTTGACCTCCCTTTCCTCCACACCAGCCATCCTCAACAGCTCACCAAACGTATCCGGCTGCAATGCCGTCGGTAGTAGGCCGACGAAGAAGCCAAGTTGGGCATCGGAAATTCGGCCGTCTGCAGATCGAGGTCTGCCCTCGTGGTCAGAAGCAGTGAACCGAAGGAGCATTTGCAGGAGGTCGATCGTGCCCTCTTTCGTGGACGGGTGTCGCAATCCTCGCACAAGGAGAGCAGCCATCCCGAACGAGAAGTTAATCTCGAAATCCACCCCACTCTCATCGTCCATCCGCCGGGCGGCCTCCCGGAAGTCGAAGCGAGCGTCTATCAAGAAGGCAACCAGGTCCGGCTCGCCTTCCTCGACGTTCAATTTGCGTTCCGAAATGGTGGCAATCGTCGTCCGGAGAAGATCTACGCCGACTTTGAAGAGAGCCACATGACCATACTGGATCACGGCCACACCCAACCAGAACATCTGTGGCAGGTAGCGTGAACGAGCCGGAAGGATCGAGACGACCTTGCTGAGGCACGCGACAATGCTGATAATTGGTGCATCGTTTCCGTGGTTCGCCCATTCCGTCAGACTACCCCTCAGCGAGACCAGGATCTGATAGAGCAGGTCGTCATCGATTTCGCCCTGCGCCAAGCAGCCAAGTAGGACAAAGGCCCGTGACTGGATGATCGGATTGTACTGGAAAGCCGTACTGGTGACCAGACTTGTCAGGCGTGCTCGCCAACTGTTCGCAGTGTCGATAGTCGGCGCTGCCATCTCGGCAATGCTATACATCAGTAATGCAAGCTTTTCGATGGCTTCGTTGTCTGGGGAGTCCCGGATCATCGATGTAGATGCATTGAAAGCATCAATCTCGCCGTGCGGCAGGCCGAACAGCCTTGTCACTTGGTCCTCTGCAAACTGCTGAAGGAATGTCCGCAGCTTGCTTAATCCCTCCGCCGGAGCCGGAATCATGTCGGAGGCCTTCTTGGAATCTCGCAAGTCTTCCGTGCAGAGAGAGTGCATCAAGTTGATAGCCGTGCCGTAGATCGCAGCCCGGGTCGCGTCGACACCATTGCCCGAAAGGAGCAAGATAATGTGGAGGAGTTCGGGAAGGTAAAGCATCACCTCAAGGCGATTTGTGAACGACAGCATCATGTTCATGCGAACCAGCGTCTCGATCTCTTTCCACGCTACGTGCTCGTGCAAGCTTGCTGTCGAGCCCGCTTGCGCGCTGTGGGCAGTCTTCGCCACGACCTGTAATGATCCTTGTCTGAGTGACAGAACTTTGAAGATGGACAAATCACGCGTAGAACTCACCCTTCTAAGCCGAGCTAAGAGTTTGCCCCGGAGATTGATGGAGCCAAACGACACCATGGTGCCCAAGATTGCCTCGAACTGCTCCGTGTGGATGCCGGAATCCATGGCCGCCTCTGAGAATATCTCAAGGAACAAGGGAATCAAGTCATCCAGCTTGCTTAGGTTTGACCACACGACCCTTTGCATCACCGCGTACATCTGCAAATACATTTATGTCAGCTTCTGTGACATCTCTTTGAATACGGCGCTCGCTAGCTAACTCACCTCAGGCTGCTTCGTTGTGATGTTGATCAGGTGTGTGAAGATCTCCTTGATTCGCCTTTGATGTTCGGCGTGTTGTTCTCGAGAAGCGTGGGCGAAGCTGCTCAAGTTTGCCAGCCAGGGCGCCATGTAATGCAAGCAGACGGTCTTCTGAGACGTTGATGCCCGTTGGAAGCCCTCGAAAAATGATGTCAAGAACTCCAATGTGACTCCTGGAGCAGCAACTGCGAAGTCTCTGCTCAGATCGGAGATGAAAACGATCATGTTTGCCGGCAGTGCGAGGCCTGTTCATCGAAGATATCATGTCAGAAAGCCAACCATTAGGATGCACTGGAGTTGAAGACTTACCTTTGACACTGAACAGTCTCTTCCGAGCATTGGAGGAAGAGAAGTTGAAGGAAGTGGAGAGCGCACACAACAGATCGTACGCACTCAGCCGGAGCTGATAGTTCTCACTGGTGGCGTTGAGCATCGCCATGTTCAGGATGGTACCAGGAACATCTGTTGGTAGTCGCGTACGCTCAATTGGCTTGGAGCCACGGAAGTGTGACACTTTGGCTTTGGCTTGTCGCAGTGCTTGTACGACTTCCGCACGATCACGACTGTTGAACAGGAATGAGATCGTGCCACCTCTCGCACTGAGGAAGAACGTACTCTCATCGCCTCGAATGGCGATTGCGCGCACGTCGTCGATGTCGGCCAGGTGGAAAATATCGTTGAGCAACGCCGAAGTCTGCGGCATGACTTCTTGCTCCTTCAAGGCTGTGATCTGAAGATGATCGCCTCCGATCCTGAACGAGACTGGTGTCATCGATCGGTAGTACCAGACCATGGTGATGCTCAAGAACCGCATCTCTGCTTGCGCCGTCAGAATTCCCATCGTCAATGTGTCGAGGGAAAAGTTGCGCCTCTCGATGAAGCCTTCGAGCTCGGGAATCCCAGCACAGAAAGCCATTGCTGGTCGCACGTTGCCGAAATCGAACAGCCGTGTCCCGTTCGCTTTTTTTAGCAACGCGAGCAAGGGTCGGACGTACAGCTTGCACGGCGTGTTCATGTTGAGGATGATGACGGTTTTCAGGTTGTGAATCACGTCTGTCGGTAGCAAGGAACCGAAGTAGAGCAACCATTGCGTCGGCCAAAGGTTATCCGGCGAAGTTCCGGTCAAGTCCAACAGGAGATCAAAGGGCTTGGACACGCACATCTCGATCGTCTGTGGAGTAAGCGGTGTCAGCGATGCAATTGATTTCCAGCCATGAATGCACCAAAACTGACCTGTAAAATATGAAGAATGAAACCTTCGAAATCTGCTGTCTCAGCATTGTGTTTGGCAGCACAGTAGTAGAAGACGGGACGGCCAGCTCGCGATGGCTTTCCCTCATAGAAGACCGACCGATAGCTATCTTCCGCGACTGGCCGACTGGCGCTGCGCCGCAGGAAGTCGTAATAGGCGGCTCTGTTCTCCTCGCCGCTCCCCGAGAACAGAGCAAGTGTGCCTTCTTCATTCTTGACCTCTCCCATGTTCGCCAGCACAGCACAAAGCTGGTCGTACACCCGCTTGCCATCACCTGGAGTGGCATCCGGGAACGACACATTTTGAGGTCCACGTCCGAGCAACTCCTTGCCAATCTTGTCGACATTGTTGAGTAAGAAGCGGTGTAGCACTTGCTCGTCCTCGCTGTGCAGACCGTATCCGTACGGATTGATCCCGTAACCCAGGGGAAGATCGGCCGCGAGCAGACGATCAGGATCGGTTCGTGCATCGGATATCGCGTCCAGGAATGCAGTGACGTTCCTGATGTTCCGCTTCAGGAAATCGTTCAAAGTGGTCATAAACGGCTCCTTGTGGCTGGGGAACAAGCTGTGGGTGACCAAGGTTTGGATGATCTTGCTGATCAGCAACAATCCGCGGCGGATGTCTCTTCCAGCGCCAGGAATCTGGATGTCGATCGTCTGCGGTGCCACAATAGCAGGACTGATGACGCGAAGGAAAATGAAGCCGCCACGTCCTTGATAGGAAGAGTTGGGGAAGCGAGCGTCCATGACGTGGCGGATGTGTCGGCAGAGTTCCCGCAGTACTGCAGGAACGCGATGAGCCGACGCCCGAATCTGGTCGATAAAAGCTTGTGCCATCTCCTCCAATCGCGCTTGGTTGATGTGAACGCTGTCGCCGGGCTCGATTCTTTGAGGATCGATCTCGAAGGAATAACCACGAGGCTTGGCGGCCATTTCCATGATGAGCGGCCCGATGATGGACCTCAAGAACTCGTATCCATGCGTGCGCGCAAAGACCGACAACAAGTGGGTGCGGAAAGAGTTGCTGCGGAAAACCATCTCCTCGGACGGAGTTGACAGAATCTCCTCGACAACGGCGGACTTGAGAAACCTCATGATACCACCGCGAGAATCGAATGCGCTCAAAAGGATTGCGTCGAGTGAGTCTGCGTCGTGACCGCGGCAAATCTGGCTCATGGAAAGGGCCAGTTGCATGTCTGGTTCGCTGATCAACTCGACTAGCTTGCTTTGCTTCTGCGCCGCTGTCAAGCGCTCCAAGTCGTCGAACGCGGTGCCCTGGTTTAAGACGTTTGTCATGATCTGCATGAATGCAGTCCGAATGTGCGGATCGTCCTGGTATGCAAGATGGAGCGAGTGCTGCAGGCCGCTGTCCACGTTCGAAGCCAGGAGATTGGAGAGTGCTAGAATCGCCGAACTTTTCAAGGGACCGAGAGCTCGTGTGGCGGAGTCTTTTGGCCGCCCTAGTGCAGATTTGAGATCGACCAGCTTGTCCTCTGGATGTCCTGTGCGGTTCAGAATTTTGATAAAGAAGCTGAAATAAAAGGCAAACTGGCGAGACTTGGCCCACTCGACGTTGTCGTCCAGGCGCAGGGCATCATCAGCGAGCAAGAGAGGTAGCTTGTCCAGTAGGATCGACACGGTCTTGAGGCAGATAACGTCGAGCTCGCGCTGAAGTCGATCTGCCTTTTCAGACACACTCTCATCGTTCTGATCGCACACATAGATCAGCTCCTGCTCGCAAGTCTCAACATGTCCACCTGTGCACTCACGGGATCAGAAATCCAGGAAACCAGTGCCTGAAAGAGTCGGTTTCGCACCCGCAATTCGTGAGCGAAGGCGAAGTACTGCTTCTTGCTCATCAACGCCTCACAGAGCGAACACATCGCGGTCTTGATCCTTATCGCCTGTTCGCGTCGGCCCAACGAATTGACATACTCGACGTATAAGACCATCAAGGCGCCGATGTCTACAGACGCAGTGGCTTCGTTGGCCTCCGACATCCGCTTGACCACCTGTTGCACAACACTGATAGACTGCTCCACGAAGATTGTGAACATGTCAGCCGGACGTGGCTGACCTGAGCCCTTATCGAAAAAGTCGCTCAACACCGCGTGTACTTGGCGGAATAGGATACCGTTCAGCCGTGGGCTGAGATCAGACCCCAGCGTCTCTTTGACCTTCTCCCGGACCCAAATTGAGTCAGACACAAGCAGATCCACCATCTCCTGTATGAAGCTCTCCATGAGCGGAATAGGCGGTGTGTCGCTCATGTACTTGGAACTGATATAGCCAGCAGTGATGGGCTCGGGTAACTGATCGAGTCGTTCCACGGCACACGCTCCGCCGAAAGCCGCAAGGAAGCCTGCGTAGTTGTGCCATTGGGCTGCCTTCTCTTGCTGTTCAAATCAAATCAAATCACACGCGTCAGAACCTTTCGAGAGGCGCTTGCTTTGCTCTGTATATCGAACTCACCGCTGAATCCCCCAAATCATCCATGAGAGGTCTTGCGACCACTTGCGTTAACGCTTTCCACCTTGAGTATGCTTCTTTCCATGCCATAAGACTCGCAGCAGAAGGGATTTTAATCGCTCTCAATAGGGTCCGAATTCTCTTCTGTTGCGCTATGCGACCTGGGAGCGAATGTTAAGTGGTTGTCAGTCTCTGCATCATCATTAAGTCATCCTTCTGGTCACTTACCAGTCTGTGAGAAGTTGGTCTCTGCTAGCTCCTTCGTGAAGCTGGCCCATTCTTCATGCCATTGCAAGTTGATTGGTGCCGCAGGCATTTGCTGTGCTAGCTGCAAGAAGGTCACCCGCAAAGCATTCTCCTGCAGGCAGCCCTGCCTGGCCGCAGCGCAAACATCAGTGTCCGCAGAGCACATCATGATGAGTGAAACGATCTCGGTCATCTGCATATTGCTTCTGATCTCGTTCGGGTCGGGCTTGTCTGAGACGGTCTGAATCTGCCGGTCGACCATCTAAGGACGTGCACAAAGAATATTCAGTCGATAAACCATCAAGAACCAGCATCAACACGACTCTTACCAGTATATTTACGACATAATCATGTGTCTGTTTCCAGTTCGTCTGGAGCAGGTGCAGCCAATGTCGAATCATTAGCGAGCTATCGGAGCTGATGATCTGGTCCATCAGCGTTCTTGAGAAGCGCGGGGAGCAGTACAGAAGAACGCGCCGGATCGCTTGGACGACTTTTATCCTTGGACCGCTTTCTGGGTAGGAGAATACTCTGGCAACAACGTTCCCAGCCATGTCGCAGATGGACAGCGAATTAGAAGCTAGGCCGAAGAAAATAAGAGCGTGCACTGTGGAGAGTAGGGTATCGGGAGACGAGGGTGAGTCGTACTCGGCTTTCGCGACGGCGTTGTAGTAGGTTGACCTGGACAAGTCGCCCTCAAAGTCGAGCCCATGACACATGGCTCCAATATCGACGGTCCACAGCTGCAGGATGGCCTCGACGAGCTCTACCTTCCCCACCTGATCGTCTGCTGTCACGCTTCGATTCGGCATCGGCAGTCGACCAAGACTTCGCTTCTCAGGTTGTTTTGGAAGGGCCTTCCCTGCCTTTTGGAGTTGTGATGAGAGTTCCCGATACAAAGACCTGAGCTCCCTGCTGATGTGCGGATAGAGCAGTTCAAGTTGCGGCGACCAAGGTGATTGTTCCTGCTCGCCTGCGAGAAGGCCACACGCCTTGACCAAAGCGATGCGAAAAGGTAGAGGGCTAGTTTCCGCCAGACATGCAGGGACGATTTCGCGTATCGTCCTTTGGGGGTCGACCTTGAAAAGCGCCACAAAGAGCTCGATCATCAAAGGGGTATCGATCTGCTTGGAGGCAGTGAGACTGGGCTTGTTTGGGTCGAACAGTCGTTCCTTGAGCTCGCTTTCGAGATCGGGTACTAGTAATCTCAGACCGGTGTCGTGCTTTGTGGTGAACGTGGCCGCTTTGCAGATATCGACGCAGCAAAGAATAGATGCGTCCAGTAACTTTTGGTTGCGCAGACCCTTCCGCAACGCGTCGACAAAGGCAACCTTCTTGCCCAAGCTGCTACCTCCCTTCCGTGCATCCCCAACTGCCGCATAGTTGACGGCATCGGGACACAACACCAGAAGTGCAGTCATCATGGGCCAGAACGCGACCTTCTTCCGTGTACTTTCCGCGATGTTGTTGACGTGGTCGAACAGTACATCAGCCCCACCCTCCAGCCTTCGTCCAGATGCGGCCAGTTGTGCAAACTCGTCCGGATGGTACTGGATCCAAGCCCAAATGGCGCGCCGCAGTACGAGTGCCAGTGTCTGCTGAGCGTTCCGTTTGAGATGCAAGAACGCTCCCGTGATCTCCTGGATGACGGCGCTGAGCTTTCCTCGCTGAAGATTGCAGCACTCCAGTAGTCTAAGTTCTGCCGTGCTGGGGTTGTCTTCCATAGTGGAACTGAGGTATCCGAGCCGGTTCTTGAATCGGGCGAGCATTACAGGCCAGTTGCTCGTGCTGAGGTAGAAGATGATCTGGCTCGAGTACCGATACAGGGCCAATGTTAGGCCATTCACGTTGTCGAATGCGGAGTCGTCACGGCTCGACGGAGTGGACACTCTCCACCACTCGGGCTTGAATCTGGGAGGCTGGCCGTTACCAGGATGTACTCCATCCTGATCCAGATCGAAGGGTGTTCTTGAGGCGGGGAATGAAGGGCACAGCAAGAAGAGATTCTGCTCGTTGGCCAGAGACATTGTCGAAGTAGTGATAAGACCTCCTCCCTTTTCCTCATTTTGAGATATCCACTCGCCCGTACCATCGGAGTCCTCGCGCTGTTTCCCTGTAAACCCTCTAGCATTGGATGCACCGTCCCGATTGCTGCCCATCCGGTCCAGTGGATTCACCCGCAATGCGAAAGATCCTGTTTGAGTCTCTGATCTCGAGCCGCGCGAGTCGTTTCCTGCTTCTCCGGAGCTCGCTGCTAGCTGCATGGCCTCTTCCCTCTGAGCAGCTTGCCGCAGTATTGAGGTGATCACGCCGAGCAGCTGCTTCGCCAGCGCGTCATCCAGAGCCGGAGGGTCGAGCCACTGCACTGCTGTATGCTGAGTCGTTCCTTCTGTGCGCTGCGTCCCGTTTGCGGGATCCACTTCAGTCTCCACGGAGCATGATTTCCACTGATGCAGAACGCATGCAACCATAACCTTAACGATAAATAGCTGGCTCTGTAAGAGATCGATGGTAACCTTCTCTTCTCCCATAGTTGCATTAGGCTGATGAAGGCAGGACAGAGGGGAATTGTTAGCAAAAGTTGAGCGGGTTGGCGTGAGCCAGCGACCACGACAGGAGCTCACCTTGGCGAAGGTTTCCAGAACATTCAAGAGCTCTCTCAGCACACCGCCGAGCTGGAAGCGGCTGAGTCCAACCAAGTTCGCAACGCATCTCCGTAGAAGCTCTTCATCTTCAATAGTCGAAAGGCGGACTCCGGAGTTGTAGGGCAGCTGAGCCAAGCCGCGCAGGTGGGAAAATAAGAGCAAAATCCAAACAAGTCAGCTATGGTCGCGACCTCGAAGAAATGCACCAAAGGGCGGTCCAAAAATGCTCACTCTGTTCACCAATCTTTGCACGTTACTGCTGATAAGTACCTGGCTGGCGCCACTGTAAGGTTTGTTCGGGCCTGCGGACGGCGTCACCGATTGGGGGCCGGCATTGCTGACGTCGGATGTGAAAGAGGATGTCATGGCCGCCGCAGCTGATATGACCCCTCTGCCGCCTAGTTGATAGAAATGGGGTTGAGGAGCGGGTGCAGAGCTCTAGTCCTACTCCTAACTCTCCTCTGACCGGTTGCGTGACTGGATTTGCGTTCAGATCGCTACAGATGTGTCGCAAGAATCAGCGCGGCCGTGTTCGCTTCGTGTTCCCGCTATCCGCACGAATCTGACGGACGGTCTTGTGTGCGCCGGCCTTTCGATATCAAAGCTACCCGTTGGTCGTGGTGAAGAGTGACTGGACGCTACAGGTCCTTTCTTGCGCTTCCCTGGAGCTTGCAGGATGTTTTGGCCGCCAAATGGAGGAAAGGGCTGGCGCAAGCGAGCTGACGGGTCAGTGCCCGAGGCGGCCCTTTTTAATGGATGGTGAGGTATCGCTGATGAGAAACGGCAGGGAGGAGCGGTCCTCGCTGAGATCTGATTTCGTGCGCGCGCGCGCCGGGCTGCAGGGGCGAGCTGAGGGACTGGCGTGAAGGGACCGAGAAGAGAGGAGGGAGCTGAAGTGGGTGTAAGAGCGAAGATGGGTTGGCCAACTGGATGCCCAGCAGGTGTGTGGGGTTTGACTGTCTGAGTGAGACGCCTGCCTGACTACTGAGAAGAAGTCTCACGAATAGCGAAACGGGTTCCACCACCTCACCTCATCGGATGAGTGAGTGCCCCGAACCCAGCGACCAGCTGGAGCTCTCGCCTCTCTCTCACGCCGCGGGTTGCTCGCGTTTGGGTCTTGCAAAAAGAGATGGTATTTCTGTATTCTTGTGAGAACAGGTCCAGCAGGACGGGAGGACATCGCGAAGAGATTGGCGAGCAAATGTACGAACAACAGGAGGTGAACAAATGTTGGATGGCTTCTGGGAAGTAGCAAGGACGATAGTAGTGCGAAAATGTAGCAATGCAAGTGAGAGGACGCAGGCAGGAGCCGAAGAAAGGGAAATTGGAAGGAATGAGTATATACCGAGAAATGAGTTCAGCAGAGGGAGGGAGGCCCGGAAGTGGTGTCGTCGTGGTCTTCTATGTACTTGACGGCAAGAGACGTCGTGCGCGGACTTAGGCAGAACCAAAGTCCAAAGGACCGCCCATGTCGAGCTCGAGACCGAGCGCAGAAGGGCCCGTCGGCATCGCCATCGACAGCTGCTGTCCATCCCGATGAGCGAACATGGTCGGAGACGCAGCACGAGGCATGCCAAATCCGAAATCGAAGTCGGTCCTCAACTTGGAGTTGCTCTGAGTCGAGCCCAACCAAGCATCATCCGAGGGTCCGAGGTTGTTCAAAGAAAGGTGACGATGCGGTTGGAAAAAAGAAGAGGAACCCAGTGAGCCCATTGGCCGATCAGCTGCGCTCGAGAGGCCAGGCACCTGCATCCCTCCCAGTGGAATTGACAGGTGCCTCGACGTCTGAGCCAGCTGAGAATCGTGCCCGACTTGAGCATGGGCTTCCCGCCATTTCGCCTCCACCCGAGCAATCGCATCGTCCGCCGGGCACAGCCCGCCGCCGCTGTTGACCGATGGCATCACAGGGAAATAGCAACCCCCGTACAGAGCGTGGCTATCGTTTGTGGATCCATTAGAGCTCGACATACTGGAAGTGCTTTGCAGACTGATGTTCGAGGACCTCCGACAGGGCGCCGCAGATGCCGGAAGAGTAGTGGCAACCGGGCGATTTTGAGAGATAGGATCCGTGGCGGGCTTAGGAGGGCCAATAGCCCCGTAGGCGGCCTTCGATGCCATGGAGTCGACCCTAGCCTTAGTCGACATCCGGGAGGCTGCGGTGGCCAAGCTGGGAAAGATCTCATCGCTTCCGAGATTGAGGACGGATTCTCGGCGAGCCAGAGTAATTCCGTTGCCTGGCTGGGGATCATCGGCCGAACGTTTCAAGGACGGAACATCCTGTTGCAATCCTTTGTTGTAAGGAGTTGGAGGCATGACACAGACATTGGGGACCTGCAGAGACGATGGTGTGTTGGAAAAATGGTACGGTGAGTGATTACCGAACGATTTGACCGGACCCATTCCACCGTATGCGTCTTTGCCGAAGGGTATAGACATGTCCTTGGGTTCCATTGAGTAGATCTGCTCGCCGGAAAAGCTTGTCGGAGGCAGAGGGGCAGTGAAATTCTCCGGCGTGTGCAAGGGCGTGCTGGCGAGAGAACTTGCCGCACTGCCCCCTCGAGTCATCGAAGGCATCCCGAACGAGGAGCTGAGCCGGTTGCGTGAACTGGCACCGGAAACCGTCATCGTCCGCGGGCGGTAGTCATTAAAGCCAGCCGGATCACCCATGTGGAATCGTGCGAATGCATGGTCGATGTTTTCGAGCGATGAAGGGAAGCAGTTTGGCTCGGAGGCAAAGGTCGACTGGGTTGAGCGAAGATTGGGGACCGAACCCTTTCTTCTTTCGAGCGCATCAGTTGAAGATGTCCTGGTCGCGGAGCGTTGCGGCATCCGGAAGTGCTGGTTGAAGAAGCCTGTGCTAGCCACGAGGACCCTGGCCGCCTCGACAGCAGAGGCCCGCTCCTCCGGTGACAGATTGCTGGAGGCGACGCTCGCCAGTGTGTTGGTGATCAATGGAGGCAGGCGGAATGACGGAGCGTGCGGTGGAGCTGAGGACGGGATTGGGGGAAGACCGAGAAGCATGAGGGCTTCTCTCTCCTTTCTCCTAGCTAGGCGTCGACGCTTCTCCTGGCTCATACGAGCTCGTCCTTTACGCTTCGGTGGGTCGTCGTCCATGCCGTCTGTGCCCGCTGTAGCCATGAATTCTCCTGCATCAGTTTTGCTACGTGCCCGACCGTGCCCACTGGGCACATCATTGTCCTCATCGTTTGATGAAGGATCCTGCAACCAGCGCAGAGCTTGGCGACAGTACTGCTCATCGTCGGAGTCGTAAGCGCCGTCTTGTCCGATGATCTGCAGGGCCACTTGTACGGCCACTGCCATGTTATCCTTGTCCATTGCCGACATGGATGATTTCGGGGTATGCCCAAGCGACTTTGCGGACGGGAATGATCGCAGGCCTTCGATGGTAGCCGAATCTGGGGTCGACTTGCGATGATCAGGATAGAGGGGTGTTCCTGCAGAAATTGGCGAGATCAGATTGTCGCTCTCCCGTGGTGACCAGATGTCGGACAAGAAGGTATGGGACCAAGGGCTCTTCGTGCTGAGTGGAGTGAGAGGCTTGAGTTCGCCAACTGTTGAAGAGCGGGGCAAGGTCTGAAAGAATGGTGACAAGGAGGGTGGGGTCGGTGCTGCTCTTAAGTCGAAAGCTGTGGTTGATGTGGGTATGGTCAAAGCTTCTGATCGCTCGGAGGTGACGCGGGTAAAAGAAGGTGTAAAAGAAGTGGGGAAACAAGCAGTTTCACCTCGTTGCGTCTCCGCTTTGGTTCCCATCCGCCGCGCCCATAGCTGCGAAGGTTGTGGTACAATTGACCCCGAGGTGGGTTTCCGGACGGCTGCGTGCTGAATCATCTGTATGTCAAGAATATTGAACCCAATCGAACGTGAGAATCCAAGCAGCTTCCTGCAGCAAAGAAAGGGACGCACGTCCTTCGTACTCACCTATGCTGGAGGAGAAGAGTTGTGGTCACACGGGTCGAGAACAGAGGTTGAAACCTGGTGCCAGAGTAAGGACTGAATGCGGAAGAAAGGTTCCAAAGATCGGGAAGGTGGTCAGGATTAAATCAGAAATGGGACGAGAAGGGAAGGGAGAAAGGGAAGAGGATTAAAGAGTGAAGAGACGTGAGCGGGACAATGTTCCAGTTTCCATGCTACAGCGCACCTCTGATAAGAAGGAGTGGCAGAGTACCTTTCCCCGTCCACCACCTCAACCCGCGCACATTTCCACGTTACATGATGCGAGTCTAAGTGCTGGTTGCTTGCTGCCGGAGCGGACGCGAGCCTTCGGCATGGCTCTGGACAGCGATCACAAGAGGAAGTTGGTGCAAACGCTGGAGCGTACAAACACTCGAGGCTCTCAGCCGTCTGATGCGGCATAATGCGTGCTGTCGATCCTCTTGGTTGTCCATGTCCGGTCGCCATGCCTGCTCGATGGTTGTTTGGTATTTTGAAGCACTGGACTAGCAGAGGTGTGGGAGCGCTCCGCCAACATCTGCCCCTAGAAAGAAAGGGTGGAGCGGTGAGCAATGGGCTCTGAATAAGCAGGGCGTGTAAGTAGTAAACAGTGAGAGGATATGCTATGAGCACGCATTCGTTGAGGTCGGAGCCCTCAGCTGAGTGCGTGGGCGAATGCACTGTGGATGAGCCCGACGCAGTCCGATCAGTCGTTGCTGGAAGCGGACTTCAAACAAACAAAAGCTCAGGAAGACGAAGGGCTGAGCGCTGTGAGCGACGAGCCTTCATTGACGCTCGTATTGTGGCGTCGAGCTGTAGGATAGCCCGTCCAGACGAAGGACATCGTGCACAGCGCATTCCGTCTTGAAGAGCCACAGGGTCGAGATCGAAGTCAAGGTCGAAGGGAGGAAGGAAAGATGTGAATCAGGGAATGTTTGCAGCCGAGTCAATGATCCGCCAAAAGGACAAGGCAGGAGGTCTTGCCTCCTCAGTTCGAACGGCACGCCGCACAGAGCCAAAGTTCTGCGCAGAGCCCGAGAGATATTAGTAAGACAACGCCCAAAGTTCAGCGTATCTGCGCACCGTTCAGACGTTCAGTTGGGTCACTCTTCGTGACAGTGACAGTAGGCTGGGCCGTGGGCGTTCGCTCTGTGGAATTGCAACACCGATCGAACCGTTGGAGAGGACACAATGAGTCAGTGTTGCAGATCATCTCTCCCACCTGTGCAAATCTAGCGGCCAGCACGGTCGTGATGTAGCACGTCTTGGTCCTTGAAGCTTGAAGCTTGAAGCTTGAAGTCGTCGCGCCGTCGCCCGCCTCTACGGTAGCCCCAAGTCCAGATCAGTGTAAGCGCGGGCAATATCGCCTAGTACCACGGCAGCCATGGCTAATGGCTGATGGCATCCAGCGGAGCGAGCATGCACACGGCCGGACCAGACGTCGGACAGCGGGCAGAGGAAGGTGCATACTGCACACACACATGCTCACAGCCAAGAAACCGGTCCGCGCATCATCCGTTGCTTCATCCAACCCTCCCTGCCGAGCGTTCTCCAACCCTCCCTGGACAGCTGGGCTCCTCCCTCACTGAGCCCACGTGGTTTAGCCTCACGTGAGCTGCGCAGGAACCCTCCGAGGCTGAGCAGGAAAAGGTCGACGAGGTGGTCGCCGATGATGATGGTGATGGTGACCCTTTCTGAATCGCCTCAGCATCGACATCACTCAGTCATGTCCCTTCACGCCCTGCGAAACGTGCGCCTCGCGCGTCTACCCAGCGCTACTGCCGCATCATCAGCAGCGATCTCGCGGCGGACGGCAGCAGCTTCTTTCTCCAGCCATGCCACCCTCCGTCAGATTTGGGCCGACGCATCTGAGAAGGACGTGCAGAGCCGTCTGGACACCGCTCACCCGGCCGCAGACAAGCTCTTCCTCATCGACTTTTCAGCTACGTGGTGCCCGCCGTGCAAGATGCTGAGCCCCATCTTGGAATCTGTCGTCAATCGGAAGGGGTCCGAGGCAGATCTTCTTGTAGTCGATGTAGACAAGGAGCCAGGGCTGGCGTCCATGTTCAAGGCGAGCTTCATCCAGGAGACTGAAATGGATCATTCGAGCGCGGTAGTGCTGACCTTCTCACGACGTTTCTTTCTCTAATGAACAACAGGTTCGCGCCATGCCTACCGTGGTAGCAGTGCGAGGAGGGAAGGAGGTCTCTCGATTCGTCGGTGCCCAAGGTGACCCACAGGTGGTTCAGTTCATCCAGGATGCCTCCAGCAAATGAAATGCGCATGACAAGGCGTCCAAATCATGATAGAGACTGCGCAAGGCCAGGCAGACGCCCTGGTCCATACCGCAAAGATCGCCGATCCTTGGCCACAACAAAACCTCAGTTCAGACACGGTCGCCACGCAGGGTTGGAAGAGGAAAAAAGATCAAATCTTGTTCGATGTATGCTGGAGTTTATCATTGCAGCCGCCGGTAACAGAGCGCGCAGTACTGCGTCAATGGAGGTGAGGAAAGAGGGAAAAAAAGAGGCCAGACTGTCGGGAGCGTTAAGAGAGTGCGCAGAGAAAGGGGGATCTTGAACGGAGGGAGAACCGTTCTGGAGGGAAGTTGTTCTTAAATCCTCACACCGCCGTTGAGCGAGGAGAGGTCACGGAATGTTTTGTACGCGTAGTTAGAAATCGCGGTGATACAGGGAGATGTCGGGACGAAGGCAAGGTGGGTTATACGATTAGATGTCATCGTCCTCGTCGGGAAGAGGGGCGGCAGCGGCCTGCAAATCACAGAAGAACAGTCAGTAACTCGAGTATATCATCGCCAAATCAAAAGACGAGAAAGATAACATACCGCTGTAAGCTCAGCATCGTACTTGGCCATGAGGGCTTGGTCGACCTCGACCTCCGGGGGCAAAAGTGCGGGTGCGGCGACGAACTCGAGCTGGGGCTGAGCGACCAGCTTGCGGGCGAGCCAGAGGAAGGGCTTCTCGAAGTTGTAGTTCGACTTGGCACTGATCTCGACGTATTGGAGGTTCTTCTTGCGGTGGAAGGTGACAGCGCCGGTCTTGACCTTGCGCTCCTGTAAGATGTGCAATAATGACGCAGTCAGTGGGACAGTGGCGTAATACATAAACGCGGAACAGAGCGAGAGCACTAACCTTGACGTCAACCTTGTTGCCGCAAAGCACGATGGGGATGTTCTCGCAGACACGCTCGAGGTCACGGTGCAGTTGGGTACGTTCTTGTAGGTGATACGAGAAGTAACGTCGAACATGATGATGGCGCATTGGCCGTTGATGTAGTAACCGTCACGGAGACCGCCCTATTGATTTGAGGAGTAAGAAAGCTGTCAGCCACACCGATCGGATAGATACCGACGCGCCCTCGGTGAACATCAGGTGTAATGCACAAGTGACTCACAAACTTCTCCTGTCCTGCCGTGTCCCAGACGTTGAAGACGATCTCACCGAAGTTGGTGTGGAAGCTCAAGACGTGCACTTCAGCACCGAGAGTGGCTGAGAGGAGGGGGGAAAAGCAAAAAGTCAGGACTTAAGGTCACAATTGCGCGTTGAACCTCTCGAAAAATGACATACCGATGTACTTCTTCTCGAACTCGCCCGTCTTGTGCCTCTTGACGAAGGTAGTCTTGCCCGTGCCACCGTCACCGACTGCGCACGCGATGAGAAGATGGAACAGGTCAGTAACGCGTCCTTAAAAGATAATCAGGGAGCCAGTGCGCGCGTCGACCCGATTGCAGGGGCGAACCGAGCGACACAAGACGACGGAGGAAGGAGACTCACCGAGGACGAGCTTGAAAGTGACGCTCTGCTGTGCTGCGGGTGCTGCCATATTTGCTGCGTTTGGATGTTGGATCGAAGGAGTTGGAAGAGTTGAGGAGTCAAGCAAAACCTTGTAAGGAGAGCTGGAGGTGGGTGATGGTCTTTCTCTGCGTAACAAAAACAACAGAGAAAGCGTCATACGGATGGAAGAACACAAAGGTCGGGGCCATGGCTGAGGCTTTTCTCGGCCGAGTGAAAAGTGTCACGTGACTTCCGGGAAAAAAGACGCCGGAGATGTCGGCAGCCGGTGCGGGAAAACGACAAGAAGCTCTGTGCCCAAGCTCAAGTGGGGAAGCCTTCATCCCAGCTCCACGTCCGTCATATTCGCAGCGAGGGATTCTCTGAGGGCATCCAATCAAGAGCGCATCTGGTCAAGGTCTTCCCGACATCAAGACGGCGGAAATGCTTGCGGCTCTCCGCTTCCGCGCATCAGCATTCCTGGTGCTCCTTTTCGTCCTCCAGCTGGTCAGCGTACAAGGCGTGAGTAGTCCTGCAGCTTTGACATCGTTCGTGTGGAGGGAAGCTCAATCTCTTTCTGTCTTCCCCGGCGACAGCTCTACTTCTACCTTGAGGCGGTGACGAGAAATGCTTCATTGAAGAGCTACCAAACGACACCGTTGTCGTCGGTCACTAGTGAGTCGCATGCGCATCCTTCTCAGGACAGAGTGAAATGTCTCATAATGTCTAATGTCCATGTCCCCCCCTGCGACTTCAGCTTCGCCGAAGAGTGGGACGCAAACACGAAGGAATTCAAGATCAGCGACGACTTCAAGGTCAAGATCCTCGTCACCGAGAAGCGGAACGACCACATCGTAACATCCACGCTCGGCCACCCAGAGGGCAAGTTCGCTTTTACCTCCCACGAGGCAGGAGACCACAAGATCTGCCTGACCACAACCTACCCGGCCGACCACAGCGCTCCCACCGTCCGTATGCACCTGGACATCATCATTGGTGATGCCAAACCAGACACATCCTCTTCGGACCGGGATCACGTCAAGGACCTCGCAGGTCGAGTACGGGAACTCAATGCTCGCTTGCGAGACATTCGTCGAGAGCAGCAGTTCCAGCGCGAACGTGAGGCCGAGTTCAGGGATTTGAGCGAGCTCACGAACTCGCGCGCGATGTGGTGGTCGATCTTGCAGCTCATCGTTCTGGGCCTGACGTGCGCATGGCAGCTCACACATTTGAGAGTGAGTTTCTTCCTTCCCGCTGAACGCCTCCGCCGTCGCAGGACACCGCTGACCATGAGAATCGTCCCCATCTGCAGACTTTCTTCTCCAACAAGAAGCTCCATTGATCTGGCCGCTGCGGGCCCGTCACCTTTTGAGTCATGCACTGTATTCACACTGTTGCGCAGGTTGAACCTGCGGCGCATCCCCGTAATCGAAAGCGCTGCCTCTCTTGGCACCAGCTGAACCAAAATTTGCCTGATCCCCCACGCTCGCGAGAAAAGCAAAAGAAGCACGTTACTCATAGCACTCTTGGCATTTCTATTCCTCTCCTACCACGAATTGTTCGGTTTCGTGAGCACCGCTCCCGTCTCGCCCGTGCGCGCGTTCCATCTCGACATCTAACTCGCTTTCACCAGTACTGTAAGCGCGCTGGTGCCCGCCAGAAGTGCTGTCCTCCCGTTCCCGCAACGAGGAGTACCTTTGTCCGCCCGCTCTACTGCTAGCACTTGGGCCCGCCCCTCCGAATCTTGACATGAAACCGCTTAATAGGCCGCTCGGAATGTACCGGCTGCCCGTCGTCGACAGCCATTTCCACATATCCGTGAGGAAGACCTCCAGGTCGCCATGTCCGATTCCGAAGTCGCCCGCCACCGAGCCACTTCCACCTCGGCCGTCCCCGTGTCGACCACTGGATAGATCTGCGCCAGCGCCCACCCCGCTGGCACTGTTCGCGAAAGCAGCCTGCTTCGCTGCAGCCTCTGCTCTCTCCTCAGCAGCCACGTGCTTAAGCACATCCTTGACAGTGACCAATCCCACCAGTTGGCCGTAAGCGGAAACTTGGATGACTCGGGGTCCCATCTTCTTGAACAGATCTGTTTGGATAATAAAGTGTCAGAGGTTGCCGCTTTATGAACTAAATGACATGCCCAACTTACCCATAACGACCTCAAGCGGCATGCTTGGGTGTACCGTGAGAGTGAATTGATCAACCCAGCCACCAAGTTCGAGCACATCATCATTGCCCTCTCCATCGACACCGCCATGTGGATCCGCCGAACCATCCCGATCCAGCAAGTCCGCCTCCTCTTCTTCCTGTCCGCCTCTCGGCAGACCCAGTCCGGCAGCAGCGGCAAAATTGCCGCGGAAGTTGGCAAGTACGGAATCGGACGATGGTGGCTCCAACAAAACTTCTGGTGCAGGAGCGGAGGCATCAATGACACCATTCCCCCCTTCACGATAAGCAGAAGCCTGTTCGGGCCCGGCACTTTCCGCAGCGGCTCGAGACCGGTCGAAGCGGGAGACTGTGAACAGACATTGTGTAGTCGGGCTCAGTCTTCGCGCCCCGACGTGCCTTTCCAATCGCGTATACCAGCTCGCGACGTCCGACGTAGCCCAGTAATGTCCAATCCTGCGCACTGCGAACGACCGGAAAGCCCTTGTATTGCCCCGCGCGGATCTTCTCCTCCAGGTCCTTGAGCGAGTGTCCATCGGAGTGCAGAACAGCAGGACTGCGTGTCATGACTCGCTCGACAGAGATACCAAACGCGTGTTCCTCCTTGTCCAAAAAGGGGTATCCTTGGAACTTGATAGTCTGCTCGGATATCCCGCCCTTGCCGTACGCGTCGCCGATGCCCTTCGTGATCATGATGACAATCATGGTGGGGAGGATGTAGGTCACTGTTCCGGTGAGCTCGAACATGATGACGACCACGGCCACTGTGATACGCGTCACTCCCGCTAGAGCGGCAGCTGCACCCAGGAATGCGTATGTGCCCGGTGTGATGCAGGGAACGTCCGGATGACACGCGCTGAACAGTGACCATCCCGGATAGGCATTGTACAAGGCCTTGACCAAGATGCCGACCATTCGCCAAAGGTAGCTCCGATCGCCATGGAAGGAACGAAGATTCCGGCCGGCACCTTGCAACCATAGGACACGATGACGAGCATGACGCGAAGGACAGTTGCGATGAGGAGCGAATTGACCATCGTCCACTGCGCCGAAGATTGACACAAGCTGTCGTAGTCACCCCCACCCTCGCATTCCGGAAGAGAATCTCCAAAGATTCAGTCATATCAATCCGCAGGAACTTGTTGAAGTAGCTGACGGAGGCGGTCAGCACCGCTAGGACAACGACCTCCGATACGCCGTACGAAGAAAGATGAGTGCGTCGGAAGCTCTGCACTTGAAGGTTGTACTTGATGATAAAGGCGCCGTATAAGCCCTGTGAGAGAGCAAAGATAGGTCAGTTTCCGCCGCTCTGGTTGAACCGCTGCGCCCATTCACTCACGCCAAAGATGCCAATGATGATATAGAACAGGATCTCGAAGTAGTGCCAGTCTCGGTCGTACGAGACTTGGAAGAGCACAAGCTTGCCAGTTCGGAATGGGTTCATGAACTGTGTCACGAGATTGAAGTCAGAACTTGCCTACACACTCAATTCAAAGCAGAAGAGGAGACCTACCGATAGGGTGACCGTGGCTGCAAGCGCACACAAAAAGCTCCGCCACATCGTCTGAGCTGGGAAGTCGTGCGCCATTTCCTGTGAAGGAGCCAATGACATTCAGAACGGTCTCTATGAATGATATGAGGCAGTAGTATCTCACCTCCAGAGAAAATAACACACCGCCCACTGGCGAACCGAACGCAACAGCAACACCTGCTGCAGAGGCTGCGGCCAGCAGTTCCCTCATCTTGGCTAGCAGTGGATAAGTGGATTTGAGCTAAAGTGAAAAGCACCAAAATTGGAAGCACCTATGTACGTACCTTGACTCCGGTCAAAACTTTTGAAGAGCTTGGCGACCAAATTTCCTATACAGCAGGCTACGTGTACAGCTGGACCTTCTTTCCCTACCGAAAGACCGGAAGCGATGGCCAGCGGGAGAGTGAGAGACTTGATGACGAATGTCCAAGCCCCCAGATATCCGTTGATGACGAAACCAGCAAGAATGCACTTGATCTCGCTGATTCCGCTTCCTGCTGCGTATGGTGCAAAGGCACGCACTAGATGAGCTCCAGCAGCGGAGAGGAATCCCTGACGTAGAATAATGTATTAGCAAAAGTACCACAGCAAACATGCAGTCAAAAAGCTACTCACCGCAAAGAGAATGTAGATTATCCAAGCTGGGAGAACCCAATGTGCCCAAGGCACCCAGTCTGTGCAGGTCTCGGTCGCACGGGGAGCCTCTGCACGCCCATACAGGCCCTGATACCGGTCGACTTCGGAACCGAAAGCAATTGGTGCGCCAATTCCTCTTGCCAATGCCATCACCGCAGATAAGCCAGCGCTGACGGCCATGGTGGTATTTCCTGAAGTTGAGTTCGAGGCGGACCCAGGGAGTGGGGTTGACGGAACGACTTTGGGTGCGGAAGAGCCTCCTGGGCCTGCTGAATCCATGAGCTCCCAGCAGCAGAATTTCTGGTTAAGCCACCAGCCTGTAAGCAGTATCCTTGCTTGAGATCGGAAGCCCATTCCGTCGCGATGCTAATGACGGCCATATTCAGGCCAATCAAAATGCCTGAAGGAGTAAGGTACACCTGAGGGTGAGTGGGTCCCAGAGAGCGGTGGAGAAGGTTCAGCAGGTACTCACCGACTAGGATCACCACCCCGCTGTCCCATGCCGCTTCCATCGCCTGAACCAGGAACAACCAAAAGCTCCATGCTCTTCTCCCCCAGAATGTGTCGGTCGGCAACCACCGCGGAGCTCTGTAATAGGCTGCAGCGGGCAGATCATCGGGTGCTTGGCGGTGCTGAGATGCGCATTTGATCCGGGCGCGGAGGAGGCGAGGTACGGATGTCGGAGACGATCTCTTGCTATTCTTGCGCGCTCTCGAGTTCCGTCTACGATCCAATCTACAGTGGTGAACTTGAATCATACGAACGCAAGGGGGAGAGTCAGCAACCCTTGCAGTTTATGATTACTAAAGTGTCTCTTCCATTCCAGATGCTCACAGATTCGTACTTGCGAATGTTGTACAGCTCATCTTCCTCCTCCTCGGCGTTGCGGTTACGATCCGATGTCCCCGGTGCAGATGCTGGGCGGAAGCTGCCGCTGTCGAGTTTGGCCAGCTGTCGAGTCGTTGCCGGCTGGTAGACGCACCACCGATGGCAGCGCCAGGATCAGCAGCATCGGCAGACAGATGCGACATCGTTATTCTCTCTCTTGTGTTGCGTCTCCGGAAGTTGCCAACCTCGCGAATGAATGCCAGCCTGTCCCGAGCGCGACTTACTTGTTTGATAGTGAGCGCCTTTTAAGAGTCACGTGCGTCGCGAAGAAAGTAGTCGAGGTCGAGCTCATCATCGGTCGCGCTCGAGGTGGTTCTTCCTGAGAACAACATTGTCCTGCCATCATCTGGAGCGCGCGCGTGTGTCAATATGTCGTCCTTCCTACAGAACAGCACGAGTGGGACGCCAGGAGTCGGTGGCAGTGGTGGAGCTCAGCAGAACGGTGGGACGCAGCCACAGAGCATCCTTGCTAAGCTCGCAGCGGATGCGCGTAAGCTCAACAACCAGCTGCCTGGTCGATCAGAGCTCCCGTCAATCAACTATGGCCTCCAGCAGATCGAAGCACAGTCGCGTCGCATGCGCTCAAGCGTCGCTCCGGACGATCCCAATGCGTGAGTCGTTGCCGGAAGAGAAAGGGGGATAAGTTCTCGCGCATGTGGTACTGACATTTCGCTTTCGCCAAACCAGTGCATACTTCCTTGCGCCGGCCATGAATGCGGCCAAGCTCGCTGAGGATGTGCGCAACGTAGACATCAGACATACTTTTGAACCGCTCCAGCCGATTTTCGATACCGACATCGAGGTGAGTGTGCAACGCGCTACGTTCTCTGTGATGACTGTTGGCTAATGCGCGCTGCCTTCCGCCTCTCAGGGCTACCTCAAACATCGACACGAGCAAATCATACTCAGCACAATAGAGGAGACTCGAAAGAAGACCATCGATGACACCTTGGATAGCCTGGATCGCTCCTTTCACCGGGACTGGGAGCGCCAGAAGCGCAAAATTTTCGAAGAGCTGGGCCAGTACCAACCCATGGCCACGGACGAGGGCGAGACGGACGCAGCTGCCGAGCGTTTCAGACCGCGTAAATCTGGAGGGGTGAGTACTGATTTCGAGCTCGAATCTAGAGAGCTGGAAGCTGAAATATAGTCCTTTGGACATTTGCCAGGGCGACGATGCGATGTCAGGACCCACGCCATCAGCCAATCTTGTCATGCACAGCCGGATGATGCAGTACGATGTTGTCGTCCAGAGGCTGAACCAGGCTCGACTCGAGAACACATCCTTCCCGGTGGCTAGGGCATTTCTCGACGTGGTGCACAACTTCGGGCTTGATGCGAAGAACATGCCCCTCTTCGAGGCGTGGCAGGCTGTCGCAGCACTTGCAGGAGACTTTGGTGCGATTGGTGTCCAGAGTGCAGGTGGTCCACAGGTGTTGAAGGAAAGGCATCACGCCAGCACATACCTTGATCCGGTCCGGTACTACAGTAAGGCTGAAGGTCGAGCTTTACGGATCGCCTTCGTCCGAGGCGCGAAGAAGTACCTAGAGCTTCAGTAAGTGTTGCGACACGGTCTTCTTTCACATCGCAGCCACTCAATGTCTTTCACTTTCGCAGATACCAAGGATACATCGAAACTACAATCAGCGCTCAACCTCACAAGGCACAACTTGGCGGAGAGCCTACAACGGAGGCCAGGGTGCTTGCCTTCCTTCGGGTCGCCCACCAGGATCGGGACAACACATGGGCTCCCGAGCTGGAACTCGTACAGAGCTCTTCCGGTCAGATTCCAATCTGGGCATTGATCTACGTACTGCTACGCATCGGCGAGCCCGAGAAGGCGCTCGCGTTCGCTAATGACCACGAAGGTCTTCCCGGCTGGACTGATCCGGCTTTCTCTGCGTACCTCGCCTCGTACATCAAGAGCAGTGAAGGTAACTCGGAGGCCAGGTTACCCAAGATGCAACGTGACAAGATACTCGCCGAGTACAATTCTCGAATTCGCAATGTGCCCCAAGTCGACCCTTTCAAACAAGCTCTCTACAAGTTGCTCGGCCGGATAGATGTTCACAAGAAGTTCCCTGCTTTGCTCACGCGGCAGACCGAGAACTGGATGTGGCTCCAACTCAGCATGGTGCGGGAGTCTGAAGATGAGAGCTCTTCGACTGGCGCAGGTCTCAGCTCCAGTTTCTCCGGATCTTTCGCGGGCGGGAACGTTACCGGATTGCGAGATCAGTACGCTCTCTATGATCTTGGCCAGAAGATCCTCAGCTACGGTGAAGGATACTTTGATCCCAAGGGACAACGGGCGCTGTTCTACTTCCAGCTCCTGGTCATGACCGCACAGTTTGAAAGGGTGAGTCAGAATACGATACGAACGATCTTTTCACTAGCTGACAGCCTGATCTGCGCTCCATCACAGGCCGTCGCCTTCCTGTACTCGCGTCCGCAGCATCAGGTGGATGCCGTTCAACTGGCGGCTGCTCTGACATACTACGGCTTGCTGCGCGTGACACCCGAGAAGAACGCGCCAATGGTAGACATCGGTATGTTAATCACACCTCGTGCTTTCGGCGACAACTTTTGCTGATCCTTTCTTACATCCTCACAGTTTCTGTCACAACGATTGAGACCGGTCATGAGGTAGCATACCTCGACTTCGCCAAGCTGATTCAAAGATACATCCGTCTCTTCCAACGCGCCGATACCCGCGAGGCTCTCCAGTACCTCTTCCTCATCACCTTGAACTCTGATGCGCCCGGCAAGACTGGAGAAGAGCAAGTGCGCCGCTGTCACAGCCTCGCTCGCAATCTCGTATTGGAGTCCAAGCAGTTCCCCGACTTGCTTGGAGAAGTACGACCAGACGGCAATAAGGTTGTGAGTGTTCTAGGACAGGTCTTGACTCTACGTTCTATAATAAGCAGTCGCTGACCCTCATGTGATTCTACAGCCGGGCTTCTTGGAGAGATCCCTGCCACTGCTTAAGCTCCAGAACCAGCCATCCTTCCTGCGGGACATCGTACATCAAGCGGCCGAGGCCTCAGAAGCGAACTTCCAGATAAGAGCTGCGATCCTGCTGTACAACCTTGCCGAGGACTACGACAAGGTTCTTGCTGTGCTCAATAAGGAGCTCGGTGCCACACTCATGGACCCGGTCGACCTTTCTGGGCCCAGTGCGGCGCCTGCATCCCGAGGCGCGGTCGGCCAAATTGCTGCGAGTCAGATTCTCGCGGATGGTGCTGGGTCTACGACAGGTATGGCGCGTGATATCTTGAAGAACTATGAGGGGACTGCGCACATTTCCAAGAACTTGTCGATCCGGAACCGTCAGACTTGCCGGACTCTGTTGGGGCTCAAGGAGTTCATCGATCTTTATGTGGCGCGAGACTACGAGAAGGCTTTGGAGGTGCGTAGCGGTTACATTCCCTCGATGTGCATTCGTGCCTGAAGCAGAGAAAACTGACCCAACCTCCATGCTCACGCTTTGGACAGAGGATGGAGGCGTTGAACCTAATTCCTCTTGCTGCTCAAGACGTCTCCGTCATCCCAAGAAAGGCGGAGGAATTCAAGGCAGCAGACGAGAACATCACGCGGAACCTCTCCGACCTGCTGATCATCACCATGAAGATCATTCACCAGCTCCACCAGGCTCTCAAGGATTCACCATACGGGGATGCATCGCGACAACAACGCATGTTGGATCTTCGGAACAAGGCGCGGAATCTGATGTCGTGGGCGGGAATGCTTCGGTTGCGCATGAGCAACGAGACGTACTCTCAGCTGACGCGGCTGGATGTTTATGTGAGTACTAGAGCTCTCACTGCCTCAAGTACTATTCTTGGCTGATCCGCTTCCCCCTACTTGCCTCACAGATTCACTGAAGCGCACGCGCACGCTAGACGCGCCTCAAGCTATTCAGCGCTGGAGATATGTAATTCAGAAGATATCGCTCATGAGAGCAAGGCATGAAAACCGTGTCGATTTCAGGTTGAGCGTGGTTATGACGCATGCTGTCTAGCTACCATGGCAGCTGCAGTTGCTGCGGCAGCGGCCGCCTGAGAAAGAATCGTAGGGTCTGGGGCATCTGGCAGATTTGCCAGATCGGTAACGAGTGAGGCCACAAAGCTTCTGTTTTCGTCGTCCTTGGTAGATTCTGTGTGCAAAGACCCGTGACCGTTATCGTGAGGAGCTGGTCCCGGTGGGAGTGCTTCGTCGATCAGACTATTGTTCTGATGGATGTTGGAGGAAGAGTGTCCGGGGTCGTGTAACGGAGTCGCGGCTGTGATGGCAGAAAGCACAGAAGAGAGCGCCTCTCTGTGTTCTTGGTCCATGAGGGCGGACTCGGCCGCGATGTCGGCTGCAAAGTCGGCGGCAGCAGCAGTATCGCGTGATGAGTCCTCCTCGAAGACCTGGAAGAGGACACCTCCGTTCCGAGCCAGCTCTTGCACGCGGACGAGGACGAACGGCACTTGGTCTTTGGCAAGATCTGGATGCTCCTCTATCCGATGCGTCTTCTTGTGTGTGCTGCTGACTAGGCGAAGACATTGCTGGCATTTGGACGCCTGTCTGATCTGCAAACTTGGCAGGGGCGGCCTGGCTTCGAGTGGATTGGCAGCGGGTCGAAGAAGTCCTCAAAGGAGAGCAAAGAAGATGGGCCCATGCCGCCGAGAGCACTCTGTGGATCGACCCCAGCTTCCTGGACGAGAGATTTGATGATGTCCAGCAGCTCGGCTGTGAGTGTCTTGGAGATCAAGGCTCGCTTTGTCTTCGCCTTGAAGTTGAGGTGGACGGACTTCCGGGTGAGATGCGCGGCGAGCTGGTTGGGTTTGACGGCGGTGCGGCATTGCTTGCACACGAGACCGTACCGCACTGGCTCAGCTCCGTATGAGATTCGAAGCAGCATCAGATCGAGCTCGTGGAGCCGCTCATGTGGAAGTTCCGGAGGACTGTTGTCATGGAGGTTGGCGGTCACGGAGCTTGTCCCAACAGCAAGACCTTGCTCGTCGTGTTCACCCGGATGGTTCGCGTGTCCAGCCAGCTCGCTCAGCAATTCCGCCTGATGATGCGCATGTACGGAAGTCCCCGGTGCTGAGCTTGAAGATGCTTGATCCTGCTGCGAGGTCGAATTGGACTCGATCATCCGCGCACTCGACTCGGCAGCTTGCGCAAGAAGGAGATGCGCGTACTCGTTCGCGTCGCGCAGATCCTCGCCATTCGCTTCGTCGCTGCCCTCTCCATGCGCATTGTTCGGCGCGAAGGTGGAGGTCGCCGTTACGCTTGCATCCTCTGCGGCCGTCTGGGAGCCGCCAACCTCGCTGTTAATCGGAGGCGAGAACCAGCTGACCTCTCCGTCACCCAGGCCCTCGTCCCCGGTGTGTATCCGCCGCTGTTTCTTGTGCGGAGGTTCGCTCGATGCCATCTTCTCCCCTCTGTTTTGTATTTTGGACGAGGTCGCGGGTCGCGTCTATCTTGGACAAGTATAAGTAGGAAAGGCCTCCGGCGCGGTGGTACACTTGGTGGAAATCAGGGTCTCTTGATTAGACGGGCCTCAGACTCTCAAACACTCGGACACACTTATGTAATCTGTCCGCTGTCGAGCACCTTTCTCCTTCATTCCAAGCTCTTGCTTCTTCTCCAGTTTGCATCTGCTTCAGGCATTCAGCGCTTCAGCTCCTCTGAGCACAATCAACACGTCGTCTTTCTCTGCGGCGTTGAACCTCCCCTATCTACACGGGCCCGGCGTCCTCTCCTCAGTTCTGCGGCTGTCGATATGGTTTCCTCTGGACCTGGTGAATGGTGCATAGTGCATTACATCTCTCCTAGAAATCTTTTTCTTCTCTTCCTCGTCTCCAGCTCCCAGAGCCCGAGCCTTCCCGTAGAAAAGCTAGAAAACATGTTCCAACTTCCATCTATGTATCTGTTCTCTCTAAGTCCATGCTCCCAGCCTCCCACCCTACTCAGTGCTCAGCTTCGGAGTCTGCATCTCGTCAGAGGATGGTCAAAGAAAATTGGCGACAGAATGGTACAAAAGTTGACAGACTCATCTTCCTTGCTCCCACTCTACCCTGCTTCTACCGCCGATCCTCCGACGAAACATCCTTTTCCAGCGATTTTCCAGCTGTAGATGGTGCCTGTATAGGCTGCTATGGTACGTGCTCTTCAGTGGAGATCTGACTCCTTTCCGCCCTGGCAGAGCCGTGTGCAATCCTGCCTTGGAGCTTGGAGCTTGGACGCTTCAAAGTCCGGGTCTTATCTAAAGTCTTTGGGCCGTGAGACCAACAACTGACAGGGTCTCAAAGCGTCGTACCATGCTGTGGTTTTCACGAAAAAGTTGCCCCTACTCTGTAAATTCCCTGCGTCGTGATGCGTGCTGCGTGATGGTGAAGAGCGTCGCTTAGGCGCTTAGGACGATAGCCTAGATACGTGAAGGGAAAGCAGATATGTAAGGGCAAGGCGGGGGGGTCTGGGGGGGAACCCCCCCAGCCGACGCCCCCGTGAAAGGACACTCGGCCGAAAGAACCACCTTCCACTAAAGAGTAAATTGAGGAAATGACCGAAATGCCCTTTGCGCGAACCACCATAACTTGTACACACGTCCACCGAAAGAAGCGAAACTTGACTGGTAGAGCGGCAGTGTGTAGACCTTTCGAATGAGTCCACTTTGAGGGCATGTTGTTTGTGCAGATGTGAAGCTATGGTGGCTCAAAGACGATGATGTTTTGAGGGCGAAATCAATTCTTACAGCTTTCTATATAGTAGAAGGTGTTGGGGTTCGCGTATTGGGGAGTTTTGTCACGTGACTTGAATTAGAAACACGGTGTCGCGAAATATTTCTGATTGGGTCAGCATTACTTACTCGATGCCAAAGTCGCGTCTACTGTTGACGGCCATCATCATCGCATCATCATCGCTTCCCATTCAGACGCGGAGGAAGAGGTCAAGGTCGAGGTCAACAGGGAGAGACGCGCGCGCAACGATGAGCTCAAGCGACTTCTACACGCCGCGCTCCGACGCGATGGACTCGCAGGCTGTGGCAGTCGCCGCCGCAGCTGCAGCCGCTGCCGCCGCCGCCGCCATCTCAAATCCCAGCAATCATCAACAGCAGCAACAGCAACAACAACAGCAGCAGCAACAACACCAGCAACAGCAGAACCAGCAGAACCAGCAGCAACATCAGCAGGGATCGCTTCCACAACAGAACGGATTCGGAGGAGGGCGGCCAACGGAGGTAGCAGCGGCTACGCTTGCTTCCATGCAGCAAGGCGCCAGCGATCCCCTCGCCGTCGCTGCTGCTGCTGCGGCTGCGGCTGCAGCTTCGACTAATTATACCGCCATAGTCCATACAGCCATCATTCGTTCATTTTTGATCCGAACGCGTCACAACCTCCTCCTCCGCCAGCGATGGGCGGCACACTTCATGGCCAAAATCAAGGTCAAGGTCAAGCTCAAGCTCAAGCTCAAGGGTCCAGTGACGGAATCGACGCTTTCAACACGCTACCGTCCGGGTCGACGAGCGCGGCACCAAATCCAGAACAGCCCAAGAAACGAAGCGCTCCGCGAAAGAGGCGGGGCGGAGGCGACGCGTCTGGTTCAGGTCGACCGAACAAACAAGCTCGGTCATCCAATACGAACGGTAACGGCGATGACAACAACAACTCCAACGCCAATGGCAATAATCACAATAGGGATGCGGCCGGCTCGTCCTTAGCATTAGTCCTTGCATCGCAGGCAGATCCCTTAGGGCTGAATCAAGCAGACGAAGGTGGACAAGAGGGCTCAGATGGTGCAGGAGACTCGGATCCCAATTCTACTCGTATCGGACGGGTGCTTAGTGCAGGCAAGCGCGCAGAGCAAAACCGGCAAGCGCAGCGTGCTTTCCGTCAAAGAAGAGAACTGTGAGTGCTTTCGAAAGGGATCTGCTATGTGCCGCTTATGGGACTGAAAGTGCTCATAATTTGTTCATTCTGTTCCGCTTGCTTCGTTCTTTTTGCAATTGTTTCCGGTACTGGCAGGAGATTCAAAGAGCTCGAGGAGAAGGAGACTCAGCTAGAAAAGGCTCTCGTCGATCTCGAGACCTGGCGAAGGAACTATGAGACCGCTCAACAAGTGATCGAAGAGCTTCGGAGGCAGAATGAGATGCTCGAGCGTGCCCTGCTCAACTTTAATACGACCACACCCTTCCGGGCCGGTGTGAATGGTACTCAAGGCGCCTCAGGGTCGAGTGGATCGGCTCGGAATAGCGCGGAGTTCCATCCGCACCGAGATGCAACTAATCGCTCCTGAAGCTACACGCCTAGCCCGATCCGGTATCATCCTCCCCGGCCACTGTGGGCAAAGTGTTCCAGGCGGAGCTCCAGGGGATAGCAGGTGGGGGCATTGGATTTTCAAGGCGACAAACAAGCGTAGTGTACAATAGAATCTGTTTCTTGTCTCTCCCCTCTTGAGGGTATACCAACCAATACCTGTATAAATCACAAAGACAGGGATGGGCTGTCGCTTTCTCAAAACTCCGTGCTCAGGCAACTGATTGAAGTCTGCATTGTACCCGAGTACTGCTGAAGGTCGGACGGTCTGAAGGCTTAGCAGCAGCATGAGGACACCGAATTGCGAAGCGCCGTGAGCTGTTCCATGCTCAGCTCCTGCAGTTGAGCCGCGCAAAGGTCGAAGTCTTTCGGCCCATCTGCGCTTGCGGGCACATTATTCGACATTGCGCTGTTGGTCGATGTGACGGGGGCCTCATCTACCGACGTTCCTTGCAGACCGAAGGGGACGAGTTCTGCCTTGGGTGGGGTCCAGCGGTTGTCTTCCAAGCCGAGCACGGTCTCAAGACGGCGCAGGCCTTCGTGCAGTGCTACGGGCAGTAGAGTGAAAGTAACGCGGAAGACTCCTGGGCGAGGGTACATATAGCTGTTGGTTGAAAGGAATGAAGATTGCGTGAGCAACGAGGAAGCATTCTGCAGGACGCATCGGAGCTGGGGCCCTTTTCGGAACTCACTTGCTTCCTGGAGTAATTGCGACCTTGTTCTCAAGCCCCTAGAAGTTCATCGCGCGCCAAAGTCTTGTCAGCCTGCGTGTCAGGTAAGCAGCCAAGTTGGAGAAGCTTACATACTTTTTCCCACAGAAGGGTGTCTGCATCGCGCAGGTCCGTGACCGGCTTGCCTTCTTTGTCGAACTTGGGCAGTAGAGGACTGAAGTCGACCATGACGAAGAAGCCAGCGTTCGAGGAGCAGTAGCTGATCTTGTGATGCGTTAGCCAGCTTTTGATAGTCTCGTACGAGGCCGTCAAGCGTGCTCGGTTGGTGGCTACGAAGCGGGGAAGAAGTCGGCATCGATTAAGAGGCGGAATAGAGGGAGTCGCTGGGAGATCCGACCATAGCGAGCTTTGCGGTGACCTGAACATACAGCAGAGATTCAGTGGTTGGTCACGTTAGGGAATCCGAGGAAGGATTAGACTTACCTTCATTGCGGACATCAATTCCGGGTTATGTTGTGTGACCAGAGCTCCAACTCGAATACCGTTCATGCCAGTGTCCTTGCTTGCAGAGTAAACGACAGTGATGCGGGAGGGATGGACCCCCTCTTCCACCCAGTCGATGCTGAGTGCAGAAACGAAGGGCTGCGGCTTGCTATCGTCCGATGTAGGGAAGGTGGACAACGCGTACAGTTCGTCCGAGACGAGATGAAGATCGTGCTTCTGGCAGAAGCGACCGTATGCGATCATTGCTTCTCGGTCATAGCATCGCCCGACGGGTTGTGAGGCTGGCAGAGAAGGACAGCCTTGACTCTCCCTGACTCGGCGGCATAGGCTTCTTCGAAGCCCGCCAGAGCGTTCTCGCCGCGGTACCATTCCTCCTCGACCCCTTCGCCGGACCCATGGGGCGAGTAGACCGGGACGACGCGTACACCGGCCCGGGGCTCAGCATCAGCAGGGAAGCCATTGAACAAAGGAGCCGCACAGAGGTAGGCGTCTCCCTCTTCGAGCAAGTGAGTCGACATCTGGTCGAGGAGTGACCCGCATCCGGGTCCGGTGATGATGTGATGGGGCAAGACGGGGTCGATTGGTGAGAAATACTTGTTGAAATGATGACAGAGCGCGTTGAAGAGACGGGTAGACCCGAACAGGCTTGTTCCGTAAGTCAGGTCGGTGGGCTCTAGGGTCTTTTGGGTACTTGCGAACTGCAATGTAAGGAAAAGGGTCAGTTCTGAATCATTGTGAGAGGTCGAGTCATAACGAATCACTCACCTGAAGCAATTCTGGCTCCATCAGCGAACTGTTGGCGATACCCAGATTCACGACACCACTCGGGTTGGTCTTCGAGCAGTACGCATCCTGTAGCATTCCATCGAAGATACGCCAGAAAGGTGTAATTTTGGCTGCGTGGCCCTGGCCACGCTTGCTGAGCTGGGCTGCCTTGAGCGGCGCGCCAGGTCGCTTCTGGACCGACCTTGAAGCATCATCACCGATACTGGTTGGAATTTGGGAGATGGGACTAGCTGTGGACATGGAGAAGAGAGGTCACCAGAGGGAGGAAGGAAGGAAGTTAAGCAGTACAGAAGCTTGGTATGACTTTTCTCTCTGTCTGGCAGCGGCCTGAGCTGTCTCCTTCCTGGTGGGTTGTGGTAGTTGTGAAGCAAGGAAGGGTAGAAGAATCCCACCGGGGAAGGAGACTTTACTGGCGCAGGTAAACGCAGCAGAGAGACCGCTTCTTGCGTGATGAAGGAGGCCGGGAGAGAACAGCCGCGGAATCGTTCACAGTGTGTCCTTACTTCATGCATACAAGTCGGTCAACATGGTCGTGCAAAAGGAGGCAGGTGCAGTGGAATTAACGCGAAGGAAGCCGTAGTGTACAATTGAATCTGTCTGAATCCTCGTCCGCTCTTCTTCTCGGATGCCAGAAAGAGGTCGTTGTCGTTACTCATACATATCACAGGGCTGATGGGACACAGGGACGGAGTACTGTGCATCCTACTGGATGCTGGAAGTCGAGTCTTCCGGAAGATCAACAGCAGCAAGAGGAGCCAGCTTTACGGAGCGCCGTAAGCTGTTCCATGTTGAGCTCCGGTAACTGAGCCGTGTAAAGGTCGAAGTCGCTCGCGCCTTCGGTGTGGCGGCGCTTGCGGGGACGCCGGGCTGCCCAAGATGGCTTCTTCCACGCTTTCCGGCAAAGCCTGCACCGTGGTAGCGCCAGAGGTACCCACAGCGGTGCTGGCCAGAGTAGGGTTCTTGATCGCCGACGTTCCTTGCAGACCGAAGGGCACGAGTTCTGCCTTGGGCGGAGTCCAGCTGTTATCGTCCAGCCCGAGCACGATTTCGAGCCGACGAAGGCCTTCATGCAATGCGGTAGGCAACAGGAGAATGTAACGCGGAAGACTCCTGGGCGAGGGTACATGTAACTGTTGAAGATGAGGGTGTCAGCATTGCCTGAGCAACAAATCGCGTGACCCAAAGCGCTCAGTGCTTCACTCACTTGCTTCCTGGAGTGATCGCGACCTTGTGCTCGAGGGCCTAAAGATGTGATACGCGTCAGTCCTTTTGAATGTGTACGTCCGATTAGCTTGGTGAAGCTTACCTTTGCCCACAAGAGAGTATCCGCATCACGCTTGTCCGTGATCGGTTTTCCATCCATGTCAAATTCGGGTAGCAGGGGACCAAAGTCGACCATAACGAAGTGCCCCGCGTTGGAGCAGCCGTAGCTAATCTTGTGGTGTTTCAACCAAGATTTGATCGTCTCGTACGAGGCGGTCAAGCGAGCTCGATTCGTGGCTACGAAACGTGGGAAGAATGCGGGATCAAGCAGGAGGGAAGAGAAGAGGGCATCGCTTGGAGATCCGACCATGTTGAGCTTAGCGGTGACCTGAAAACAGAGGCGGAGGTTCAGTGATCTTGGCTCGGTATATACTCCTCGAAGATAGAGATGCATGCATCGAAGAGCCCAAAAAAAACGTTTGCCTCACCTTCATAGCTGACATCAATTCCGGGTTGTGTTGCGTCACGAGAGCCCCGACTCGGATACCGTTCATGCCAGTGTCCTTGCTTGCGGAGTAGATGACAGTGATGCGGGAGGGATGAACGCCCTCTGCTTCCCAGTCGATGCTGAGCGCAGACACAAAAGGCTGCGGCTTGCTGTTGTCGATGTAGGGAAGGTGGACAGCGCGTAGATCTCGTCAGAGACGAGGTGAAGATTGTGCTTCTGGCAGAAGCGACCATATGCGATCATGGCTTCTCGGTCATAGCATCGCCCGACGGGGTTGTGAGGCTGGCAGAGAAGGACAGCCTTGACTCTCCCGACTCAGCGGCATAGGCTTCTTCGAAGCCCGCCAGAGCGCTCTCGCCTCGGTACCATTCCTCCTCGACCCCTTCGCCGGACCCATGGGGCGAGTAGACCGGGACAACACGTACACCGGCCGGGGCTCAGCGTCAGCAGGGAAGCCATTGTAGAAGGGGGCGGCGCAGAGGAAGGCGTCTCCCTCGTCGAGGACGTGGGTTGAGATCTGGTCGAGGAGTGAGCCACACCCCGGACCGGTAATGATGTGGTGGGGCAGGACAGACTTGAGGGGAGAGAAGTAGGTGTTGAAGTGATGGCACAGTGCGTTGAAGAGCCGGGTAGAACCGAACAACGACGTTCCGTAGGTCAGATCCGTGGGCTCGAGGGTCCTGTGTGTGTTTGCGAACTGAAGACAAGACGTTCAGGACTTGTGGAAGAGCACCTGCGACAGAAACATTACAAACTCACCTGAAGCAATTCGGCCTCCATCAGCGAATTGTTGGCGATGCCCAGGTTGACGACACCTGTCTGGTTCGTCCTCGGGCAGTACGCATCCTGCAGCATCCGATCGAAGATGCACCAGAAAGGGGTGATCTTGGCTGCGTGCGCCTGGCCACGCTTGCTGAGCTCGGCGGCCTGAAGCGGCGCCCCCGATCGCTTCTCGTCGGCGAGGGCCGAGCCTGAAGCATTGCTGGCGGTAGTTGTAGTACCTGCGCTGTGACAACCTGAAGAAACAGAAGAGTGGTTACCAGAGGCAGGGAGAAGGTGAGGTGGAACTGAAATTTGGCAAGACATGTCAGGAAGCGTAGCAGGTTGAGCGACGAGCGATGGAGGCGATGGTTCGAATCAAGTCGGATCTCCTCTCTGACTTGTCCTCCCTGACTTTTATACCTTATCACACATATGAGACGACCAAACTGCCGCGCGCTCCCCAACGACTTCAAACGATGGACGAATTCCGACAGGTTCCGAAGGGGAAGGAGAAGATAGGGACACGCTTACCAGCGGGTACATACGTCTCACTTCACGAAATGTGACCGGCGGCGGGCGTTGACTGCCGTTCTTGAACGGGTGAGGCAGAACGGCTTGAGAACATGGAGGCCGCGCGGGCAACCACCTTCCCTTTGTTTCCTGCCTGTCCGCACTCACTTGCAACGCTCATCGCATTTCTCTTTCCGTGTCGTGATGGCTTCGCTTTCTCTATTTCCTGCTCAGAGTTCGAGCATAGATCTGAGCGGACACACATTGATTGTGCCAGCCATCTCCATCGGCAGTGTCCCTCAGCTTACCGTCGACCTCCTCATTCACCACGCTCCTCTTGGACTTCGGTACGTCGGTGCATTCGACAGCACAGAATGGTGCCTTCCATATGCATGCCCGCAAGACAGTGTTCCTTCGGCAGAGAGCAGTGGGGATGCGGGAATTCCCACCCTTGGTCTGCCTTTGCAATGTGAGTCGTGTTTTGCGATGCGTAGCGAGTAATTTGGCGTACTGTCATGTCTGACTGCAAGCTTCTTGATGAACAGTATATTCGAATGCGAGCAACCGTCTCGCCGTCCTGCAACAACGTAGTCCAATTATCAAGGTTCGTTGAGGCCCACCGTGGAGTAGCCAACTTTCCGCAGAGTGTGATGCACTGACGCTCTTCATTTCTGTTCACAGAGTGCCAAGCGAGAGTTCGCCCTTTCCTTGCTGAGCTGGGCTAAGTCAGCAGGGATTACACAGATACTCATTCTCTCGAGCCTCGACGCGGCTCTTCGAGTGGATGCAGAGATGCAGTGAGCATTTTTCAATCTCTGTGTACACTCGCTGCCAGGCAAACTGAGCTTCTTTGGACGTACACGCAGCATTACCTTGGTCCATCTGCTGGCTTCTCCAGCCTCAAGCTCCTCGTCATCGGTCCTGAAGACACTCGCTCAGTCTTTTCCTCCTTTCCAGACGCAGGCTCTACGTGGAGACAATCATCCAGTACTACACGCTGCATTTGGCTCAAGCGGTCTCCCGCCCTTGCCCGGTGCAGGTGCAACGCGACTCCTTCTCCAAGCTGCATCGGGTCAATCAGCCGCGCAAGACTCTGCAACATCGCTACCCACTGGTGCCTTGCTGATGTTTGCCTCTGAAGGCGATAATAGGGGTGATGCTCATGCGATGGCTACGATGGTCCTCGATATCCTCAAACGGGCCTCCGAATCCGACGATTCGAGTTCTCCTGCTGGCCCTGCCTTCGAACGAACTGGTGAGTTTGCGTTCTTGCTGGCTCCGGCCCATCGTTCTCTGAATCGCTGATTTCACGACTTCATATCTTTTACAGGTGCCTTCAAAGAACCGAGAAGCTGGCTCACCGTCTTCGGACAGCGTATGGATCAAGCCATCTACGGTTGAAGTTCGCTAGGTTCATCCGCCAATGCTGTTAGGACATAGCAGAAATGAATTCGAAAAGATCAGGAATCAGGAAGGTGTACAGAATTGACCGATGCGCGCGTATGAAAGACCGAGACGTGACCATGTGTTTATCTACAACAAACAGGAATCGTGTGAAGAGCCTGTACTTGGACTCCTCTAAGTGGAGAGTAGTAGTTGAATTGGGGAGAATGTTTCTGGACGCTTCAAAGAGAACGAAAGGGATCGGGTGGTACGTGTGTCGCCAGCCTACCACTCCAGGCCGTTTTCTCCGCACCCAGCCTTCTTCTGATCGGGAATCGCAATGCCCGCAGAGGTAAGCTTGTCGTCTCGTGCCTCCCGCTGTACCGCTTCCGTAGGACCTGCGATCTCAACTCCAGACTTCCCGCCGCCGACGACAAGGGCCTCTGATTCTTCCTGGGCCTTGCGAATCCTGAGAAGTTCGGAGACGAACAAGTCAGCGCCATTAGGTCGTAGAGGGGGATGGGAATCAGTACTCACATCCACTTCGTTGTGCTGAGAACCGCGTCGAGCGCGTCGGAGGGGGGCAGCAGCAAGTGTACCGTTCCATCCTCTTCCTTCGCCTCGAAAGTCATGATCTGAAGGATCGCGAGACAGCAAGTCACGAGAATGTTAGTAGATGTACTGATCGAATCATGGCGCTGAAGATCAAGGGCAAAGCTCACCGAATAATCAGGATCACTGCACGATCCTGCCGCTCCAGGTCGCTTGGCGTCGAGTTGGTAGTTACGCTTGTGCAACGGACACGAGATATACGGACCGTTCTCGTTCTCGCCCACCAATCCTTCCGCCAACACGAAGGCACGACGATGCGGGCTAAATGAGCACAAGGAGATGAAGTGTCAGCAAAACAGAGCTCTCCATGGAAATCAGTATCCTACCGTCGCTCTCCGAGTACTCACCACATGTTCTGAGACGCCCTCAAACCCCGACCTGGCAAATTCCAGATGGCAATCTGGGTATCACCGTACTTGACCACAGCGCTCGTCGTCGACTTCTCGCTCGGATCCAAGTCAGAAAGCTTGCAGACAGGTCTCCACTCCCACTTGGCACCCTCAGCCACATTCGAAGGATCGAACTTGAGCGGACTCGTGTCCGTCGGCCAATCCGCCGGCCGACGTTGTCCACGCTGCTCAATTTGCTCGGCGTGGTCCTGCGTCTCGTCGGTATTGACGAACTGTCGGAACGCCCGTGCACGCTCCTTGTTTTGGACGACCTCGGTCCATTCGCACTGGAAGGTGCCGATAAGCTCTTCCATCTCCTTCTCGAGATCGGCGCAGATACCGAGCTTGTCGTCAACGATGATTTCTTTGAGGGCTTTGAGACCTCCTGGCAGCCGCTCGATCCAACGCGCTGTTCGCTCCAACTTATCTGCGGAGCGGATCTGTACCATGGAAAAAGGCCCCTCTGGTGAGACGATTTCTTTCGCAGATTACGGGCAAATAACAACAACAACTCACGTAGTAGATCAGGAAGCGGTCAATGATCTTGATGGCCTCGACGCGTGGCACATCACTTGCGATAAGTTCAGCGTGTCGCGGCTCTGCAGAGTGACAAGCTCGTCAGAACAAAGTCGAAGATGGTCAGAGTTCGAATGCTGAACTTACTGGCGCCACCGTTGCCACCAAGGTAGAGATTCCATCCCTTGTTGGTTGCGATGAGTCCGAAATCCTGAGAAGTTGACATAAAGCGTTCAGCAAAGACCTATTCCTGTTCAACAGCACGCAACCAAGAGAGCTCTCTCACCTTACTCTGCGCCTCAGCACATTCGCGTACACACCCACTAACACCGCCCTTCAGCTTATGCGGCGACCGAACCATCTTATACCTCTCCTCCAGCTCCACCGCCAATCCGACCGAGTCTCCTACACCGTACCGACACCATGTGGACCCGACGCAACTCTTGACTGTCCGCAGCGATTTGCCGTACGCAAGACCTGTTTCGAGTCCGCCGGCGGTGAGGCGTTCCCAGATTTGGGGCAGGTCTTGCTTTTTGGCGCCGAAGAGGTCGATACGCTGACCACCCGTGATCTAAGAGACGGGCATTCGGACAATATTTGATCAGTCCTTTGAGATGACTTCGATGCAGAGCCACGCATCAACTCACCTTTGTGTACAAGCCATAATCCTCTGCAACTTCTCCGATCACCTTCAGCTTCGCTGGAGTGACCTCACCAGCAGGCAGACGCGGTACGACGGAGTATGACCCCATCTCGTTGCATGTTGGCCAAGGAGCGATCGTTTGTGTCTTGCGTCTGGCGCATCTCGCTCTTCATGATGAGATCGTTCCAGAGGGAGGAGAGGATGTTGCCCACTGCCGGACGACATGTTTCACATCCAAGAGAATTGGACTGAGCTCCTACTGAGGCCATTACGTCTGTAAAAGTCTTGAGTTTTCTGAACTTGATCACGGTAAAGAGGTCTTGACGCGAGTATGCGAAGTGGGAGCTGTAAGGGAAATATCAGAGGTTTCAGGTCTCCGAGTCGCGTTGCAAAGTTGAACAGAGCGTGTACTTACCACAAGTTGTTCGAGATCTCCGCGCCGGCATCCTTCATAGCCTTGTTGAAGATGCTCGTGGTGAGAGGCATGCAGCCTCCACAACCCGTCCCGCACTTGGTGTTCGCCTTGATCTCGCCCAGTGTCCGAGCGCCATCCTTGACACACTGTACAACGTCTCCTTTCTTGACGTTGTGACAACTGCAGATCTGCGCGTCATCGTCCAAGTCAGCACCTTCTTCCTCACCTTCCTTCTTCGCTCCCAGGATGAGTTCAGAAGGTGGTATTTCGAGTGGCTTGGCCTTGTTCACCATCCCGACCAGTTTGACGAAGTCTTTTACGTCTCCGACCATCATTCCACCGACAATGTACTTCCCGTCGGCAGTAAAGAGGTACTTTTTGTACACATCCGAGAAGGGATCCCGGTAGGTGAGAGCCTTGATCTCCGGAGGGGGAAGTGAGTTCCCTTTGGCTGCCGCACGGGCCTGACCAGGGATGGCGCGTGTAAACTTGCCCTTGTCGGCGAAATAGGAACCGAACGAGGCTACGTCGACACCCATGAGCTTGAGCTTTGTAGAAAGATCGGGACTGACCATGTCGCGCGGAGAATGTAAAGGGTCCAAGGCGAGGTTGAAGGCCAGAACGTCGGCCATCTCTACACCAGGCGCAATGAGGCCGTACGTCTCTCCTTTGAAGGAAGCACATTCTCCGACGGCGTACACATTTGGAGCCGATGTCTGTAGTCTCTCGTTCACGGTGATTCCTCCTCTGGGAGCTGTGGTGATTCCTGATGCTTTGGCAAGCTCATCCCGCGGTTTGATGCCGACTGCAAAAACGATCATGTCCAGATCGTAAGGTGTGTCCTCGTCGCCATCCTTGCCTTCGAGGAGGATTCCCTTCAACCGCTCCTTGCCTTCGTCATCCTCTTCCGTCGATGAAACGATGATGTCGCGTACACGGGCCTGCAGGAGGACGTCCACGCCCATATTTCGCACTTTGTCGAGCACGAGTCGACCGCCTTCGCCGTCGAGCTGACGAGAGAGGACCCACTGATTCCGCTCCACGAGAACGACTTTTTCGACAGTTTCTAGCTCGAGGAGGGCATGTGCTGCCTCAAGTCCTAGCAGACCACCTCCTACGACAGCTGCGCGTCGGATGGGCCGCGACTCTGCGTATCCGATGGTTGCGTCTAGATCAGCAATGTTGCGATACACGAACGCGCCTGCTGTCTTGTTGAAGCGCATTCTGGAGACGTAAGGTGGCAGGGCGGCGTCCGAGCCGGTTGCCAAGATGCACACATCGTAATCGAGCACGGTGCCAGATTGTGTGGTAACGTTTTGATTCTTATGGTCGATCTTGGTGACGAGGTCATTTGTGTGGTATACGAGCTTTCCGGGAGCGTGTGAGGTGTACCAAGCGAGAGGGTTGAGGTACAGCTCTTCGACGGAACGCTTTCCGAAGTATTGAGTCAAGCCTACGCGGTTGTACGCGATGTGAGGCTCTTCGCCGATGCTGTCGGTCAAGATCGCACAGAGTCGCGCCGCTGGAATGTAAGCACTAGGAGAACGATTGCGCAGATGAGTTTTCGGGGAAGTACTCACACAGTGATGCGCCATTCGTTGCGCGTGTCAGCTTTGAAGAGCTTCTCGATGAACGCAACGCCGACCATCCCGAGACCGACTACGACTGCATGCCGAGGATAGGACATGATCTGCTCCTGAGTGGGAGTGGGTGCAGACTGGCTCTGCTCCCCTTGGAAGGCGATCGATGTGGGAACTGGGACCATGGCTGGGATGGATCAAAATTCGAGCTGATGTGGAATTGAAGGACCTGTCTTGAGCTTGGTGGTTAGTGGCGAGGAGGGGAAGAAGAGGGAAAAAGAGGTGAGCGCGCTGAGAAGGAGGGTAGAGATCTGTCGAGCGCATCCACCACCTGCTCCTGAGGACATATGTATATCCAGGGAAGCTGTCCCTTCGAAATCCGAGCGGCGAATAGACGAAGTGCCCAGACTTTGCCATCGACAAGCGTCGCCCGTGCTCCCAAGGCACAGCGAAGCGAAGCGAACCGGGCCCTGCATCTTCCCATTCCCCTCCTTCCTCCTGCCCTGATTACTAATTACCCTTGTGATGTCGGCGATGTTTTGCTCGTGGTGGTGTGGTGGGACAGGATTCCGGAAGGGAGAGAATTAAGCTTTAGTTCTTCTTGACCGGACGAGCTTCTTTTCTTATCAGTGCCGAATATTTCCCATGGTTTAATCGCTGAGAGTCCGCTCGTGCCTCACGTGTGTTCCCTATCAAGATCTGCATTTGTCTCATGTCGGGAGGCGCTGATAAGAACTGCCCTTATCAAAGAACGACGCCACAAACATGTCGGAACAAACAAACACAAGACAAAGATGCAGCGACCACCTCGCACCACCTCGAGTCCTGGACTGCCACATCTTGCCTCTCCAACGAGGCAGTTGCACAGCATGCCGTATTGCGCTGCAGCATGCTGGCACAGAGCACATTGATTGCCCTGCAGGCCGCAGCTGACTGCTCCTTCACATGGCAACTCGAGCAACACGGCCGCCCTCCCTTACATAACCTTATTCCCCTGGAGCCCGATCATTCTGGACTTTCGGCGTCCCCCAACTTCAAAATCGGCATGGATCGATGGTCAGACAGTCAGATATGGTATCACAGATATCGTACACAAGCTTCTGGTCTGGACCTTGGGCACAGAATTGGCCAAGTGTAAGTTGCCGTGTGTGAAATTGGCCGACGACAACCTTTCGCTGCACGGATACCTGCATCCTCTTCTGTGCCTGGAGCTAGCGACGGCGTACAGGGCAGAGGTCATTACTGTACTTACCACTGACTGTCAGTCCCACACTTTTTCATACATTCCTCATCTCCTTCTGGCTCCCAACCACCATCTTCCCTTCACTTTTCGTCCCATAGCTAGAATCAGGTAAAGACATCGAAGGTCGCTTCCGACAACCAAATCACTCTTCAGCTCAGCACCTAACACGCTCAGTAACGATGACGCCAGTACCATCAACACTCACCTTCAACTTGAACGGCCAAGAGCACATTTCAGATCGCTCGCGGGATCCTAACCTCGCCTTCAAGATCAACAACGCCCAAAGCCTTCCCATCACCCTCCCGACGACGGCAGCGACGAGGGCAAGCAGCAAAACAGCGACGACGACGATGACGCAGATTCGGTACATCTAGAATACGACGAGGCCTGGCCATCCGTGCCGAAGACCGAAGATGCCATCAAGAAGCTCGACGTCGATTCTCGTACTCCAGACGCCTGGTCGAGCGTGACGAGCGCATGTGAGTTTCACACATGAAGGCTCTTTCTGGCACGAAGTTATGGAGAACTGATCCTCTGCCACTATTTCAACGTTCAGGATTCGTCTCACTGGAAAACACCCTCTCAATGTCGAAGCTCCGTTAGCAGACCTCTGGAACGCAGGCTTCTTAACACCACAAAACCTCTTCTACGTCCGCAACCACGGCGCAGTACCACAAGTCGACGTAGAGAAGGCCCAAAATTGGCGTCTTGAAGTCCACGGACTCTGTCGCCGACCAACCACCTTCAGCATCGACGACCTGAAACGTCTCTTCCCCACCATTTCCATGCCCGTGACCCTCGTATGTGCAGGCAATCGGCGCGGTGAGCAGATTCGAGTCAAGCCCGGCTTGGGATTCTTCTGGGGTGCAGCGGGAGTTTCAACAGGCATCTTCACGGGTGTCCGACTTTCCGACATCTTGGACTATGTCCAGCCCATTCGACCCGTCAGTGGGTTTCCCTACGACCATGACCACACCAAGAAGGGCACGAGACAGGCTCGGGCAAGGCATGTCATCTTTGAGGGCACGGACGAATTGCCGAATGGAAAGTATGGGACGAGTCAACGGATTCAATGGTGTCGCGATCCTATGAAGGGGATGATGATCTGCTGGGGACTCAATGGCGAGCTCCTCACTCCGGATCACGGGTTCCCCCTTCGTCTCATTGTGCCCGGCCAGATTGGAGGCAGGATGGTCAAATGGCTCAATCGAATCGAGATCGCTGCGGACGAGTCACAGCAGTAAGTCACTTCGCTTTCCCGAGCATCACAAAACTTTCTTTCTGGAGCTGAACACATTGCTTCTGCTTTTCCAGTTACCTTCACTTCAAGGACAACAAAGTGCTACCCACACAGCTCACAGCTGACATGGCTCGCAGCGCTGAGTACGACTCGTTTTGGAAAGACCCAAAGTACATGTGAGTCAACTCCAAGGGATGAGGTCCAATCAGTGTCAAGATCACTTAACATTCTATACCTGACAGTATCAACGACTTGAATGTCAACGCTGCCATGACAGTACCGGACCACAACGAGGTCCTTCAGCTGAAAGCATCAGATTCGGAAGCGGGCGAAGAGTCTATGTATCAGATGCAAGGCTACGCATACACAGGCGGCGGCAAGCGGGTTCACAGGGTCGAGCTCAGCTTTGACGAGGGCGTTAATTGGGAGCTTGCGGAAGTTTCCTACCCGGAAGACATCTACAGGGTGAAGCCTTTGGTGAACCATCCGTTCTTTGGGACGCTGGACATCACCGACACAGAAATGAGCTGGTGTGAGTAGTATGTGACCGATCGATCTTGCGTCTCCTGAACTCCCTTTGGCTCACCTTACTTCGATCTTTGCGATCGCAGGCTGGTGCTTCTGGTCCTTCAAGGTGCCCCGCTCCAAATTCGCAGACGGATCAGTGTCGGCCATCTTTGTGCGAGCTACGGATGAAGGGCTGGCAGCGATGCCGCGCGACATGTACTGGAACGCCACTTGCATGATGAACAACTGGTGGTTCCGGGTGGCTGTCCACAAGGAAGGCGAAGACGCGGTCCGGTTCGAACATCCGACCTTGGCAGCGGCTGCCCCGGGTGGTTGGATGGAGCGACTGAAGGAGGAAGGGCAAGATATCCTCAACCCTGTCTTTGGGAGCAAGGCTTCTGCTTTAATCCAGGACAAGTCGGACGTTGATGTCATCAAGCCGGTCAAGAAGGCCTTGACGCAGGAGGAACTTGTCAAGCTCATGACGCAAGAGGACAAGTGCTCGACCATCATCACTCGGGAACAACTCAAGGCGCATGCGAACGAAGAAGAGCCTTGGTTCACCGTCCATGGGCATGTCTACGATGGCACACCTTTCCTCAAGGAGCACCCCGGTGGAGCGGAGTCGATCACTATTGTAGCTGGCGAAGACGCTACTGAAGACTTCATGGCGCTCCATAGTTTGGACGGCAAGAAGCAGCTTGCCAAATTCCATATCGGCAAACTCGAAGAAGGCGGCGATATCGACACGGCTGCTGAAGAAGCTGCTGCGAACGATCCAGAGGCGCCCTCCTTCCTGCATCCCAAGTTCTGGAAGAAGAGCTTGTTGGTATCAAAGACGATTATATCTCACGATTCTCGCATCCTTCGTTTCAAGCTGTCAAGGGACGATCAAGATGTAGGTTTGCCGGTTGGACAGCACGTTTATCTTCGTCTGTCGGCCCAGGACCCCGAAACGGGCGAGACTGAGACCGTCCAACGAGCGTACACACCCTTCTCTGGACCTGAGCTGCGTGGCTACCTCGACGTCCTCATCAAGGTTTACTTCCCTTCGGACGGAGTTCCCAAGGGTGGTCGTATGACGACTCTATTGGACTCGATGAAGCCGGGCGAAGACATGATCGAGATGAAGGGTCCACTCGGGCACTTTACCTTCCTCGGCGCCAGCCAGATTCAGTGGAAACACAAGACACGGAAAGTGCGCAAGTTGGCGTGTATTTGTGGTGGAAGCGGGTTGACTCCGATCTGGTCTACGCTTTCTGCGTTGGTGCGGTGCGAAAAATCGATGGAGACGGAGGTCCACATCATCAACGTCAACCGGACGGAAGAGGACATTTTGGCGCGTGAGCATCTGGAGGAGGTCGTCGCTAAGGCGGGAGGGAGGGTGAAGCTGTACTACACCCTCACGGCACGGGACCTTCCGGACACATGGACACACGGCCGCGGAAGGATTTCGTTGGACGATCTACGGACTCATCTCCCGCCTCCGCCTCCCAAGTGCACGAACGAGGACGAGCTGGAGGACACGCTTTGTTTGATCTGTGGACCGCCGGCGATGGAGAAGGCTGTTACGGAGCAACTGGTGGAGCTGGGTTGGGACGTCCCTCGGACTGTTGTATTCTTCTGATCTGTTATTTCTAGCCTCAAGTACATACATCCTCACAACAAGCTCGTTCATTCTACTTCGCCTTCTCTCCGGCCGTCGACTATCCAAATCAGCGAGGGTTTCCTGACATATTGACAGCGAATTGTGGAGGTGAAGTCGACTTGCTACATATGCGAAAGAGGCATCTGTAGAGATGCACAGACCCGCACCCAGCTCTGTCACAAGCAGATGTGAGATGGAGTTGTCGGCAATAAGCCCAGCAGATTCCAGACTTGGTGATGAATTCCCAATTGTCAGCTGTCTTGATAGATGTGCTGTGCGACAATAACGGAAACGGGGGGACAAGCAGGTCAGCACATTATTCAGCGATTCAGCGTTCAGCAACGGCATGCTTTGGTTGCCAAGTTGCAAAGACCTACTCGTACTACTACGAGTACTGCGTACATACTGCAACTACTCCGCCTGGAAAGAAAAAAAAGTGATAAAGACAGACGTCCTTATCAGCTCGACGGAACGCCTCCTTCCGTGTCGTAGATAAGAAAAGCAGAGGCTATATATTATATATTCTGAAACACTTCTATCTTGGTGCAGTTTAGACTTTAGTGCCATTCCTGAGACATACATTAATCAATATGCACTGTTTCACCTGATGATAAGGGAACTAGGTTTCCGGACGCCGGACAACGACCCGAAAATGAAAATTTCCTCGCACCTCGCTCCTTCATGACATCCTCTCGGACATCCCTGCTGGACGATACAAGAGCACAGGACACGGCCATTGCGATGAGAAGCCGCACAAGGAAACTCTCGCACGGGACAGCGGCCATTCATATTATTCGGCCCAGACTGCTGCACTCACGGGCCTGCCGGCGAACAATCGAGCTGGTCGTCGTTTGTTATTCCCCGTCGTCGCTAACCAGCCTGTGACATGGGGTTTGGAAGTGATAAACATTTCTTGTCTTGTGGAGGCGTAGTTGGCTGCTTGCTATCTGTCGCTAACTGGCAGTCGCCGCCTCTTCCTTTTATCTCGCTTTTCGACAGCCTATCTCCCCAGCAGTTGCCTGTCCTGCAAACGAGATCTTAAGATGTGGGCTCCAAGAAGGTGAGTATCTGCACTGTTAAAGTATGTTAGTCGACAGCGTGCTGGAATGTGCTGATCGCTGATCGAGCGTTCACTTGCATCTCATGGGCCTTTCTCCTAGACCTTTCTCTTGGCCGCTTCAGCCGCTCCGCCTATCGCTGTCTCTGTGTGTTATTTGTGTTACTTCGACAGCGGTACATGACTACGGAAGTGGCACTACAGCGCTATCATGTGAACCGATAACTCTACTGCACGCTATGTGGCCCTGCTTTTCCATTGACGCTTCTTTCTGCTTGCTCCACGCTTCACGCTCCACACCAGTCACCCGGCAGGCACGGTGCGGCGACCAAAGCGTGTGTCCCACATTTGGAAGGCCTGCTCGCTGCCCTTCCCTTACTCCCATACGACGAACGATGGGAATAATGTATGGGTCGACACCCTGGCTTCGAATCCTGACCTTATCTCACTCACTCGCTCGCAGATCATATAAAGCCCTCGCTCGTGCTTTTCCTGACCTCCCGAATCTCGTTCCCACATTGCTAATCCTCGCACTCACCCCACCCCACCCACCCCTGCCCTTCCTTCCCTCCGTCTCTCCTAACGACTCTTCCTCCCCACATCACACCTTCGAACGTCATCTAGACCTTTTTTACGCCCAGCCTTCATCATGCCGGCCCCACACGACACACACAGCGAGGGATCCTTCCAGGATGAGAAGGAAATCGAACAAGTCCCTCAACCTGTCAACACAGGTGCTGTCACGACAGAGGAGTACAAATCGGAGCATCAGCGCGCAGTCGAGCAAGGGGCATCAAGTTCACATGGTCCTCACTGTGGAAGCCTGCCGTCATCAACCCCATCAACGCAAGAGTACGACGTTCAACATCCTCCGGTTTGGGGACCCATACGCAGCAGCCTGTGAGTAGTACCAAAGACCTTTTGACCTCAATTCCAATACCGCCCTGACCAGTGTTTCCTCCATCGCACTTAGTCTGGCTCGCAACCCTGGGTTTCTTCTCTGCCTTCTTCTCCTGGTTCGCCTTCTCGCCCCTGGTCCCGAAGCTGTCAAGGCCGACCTCAAATTGACATCCCGTCAAGTCATCGACTCCAACTTGGCCTCGCTCGGTGGTACCGCAATTGTCCGCTTCATCGCCGGTCCATGCTGCGATCGCTTCGGTCCCCGTAAAGTCATGGCCTTCCTCCTCATCGCCGGTGCCATCCCTTCGGCACTCGTACCCGCTGTCTCCAGCTTCGGTGGCCTTGTGACTGTTCGGTTCTTTATCAGTATCCTTGGTGGAACTTTCGTGCCCACCCAAGTCTGGACCACAACCTTCTTCGACCGTCGCATTGTCGGCACCGCAAACGCATTCGCCGGTGGCTGGGTAAGTCTTCCTCCCATTTTTCTTTTGCATTGACTTTCCCGTATCAGAGCACTGAATCACTTTCCCTTGACACTGTTTAGGGTAACCTCGGTGGCGGTGTGACTCCTCCTGTCATGATCGGTCTCTACGAGCGTCTGGTGAAGTCTGGCTTGACTTCAAGTCTCGCCTGGCGCGTCTGCTTCCCCATCGTCCCCGTTCCCATGCTCCTCCTCATCGCCGGTATGTGCCTGCTCTTCGGCAAGGACTGCCCTCAGGGTCCCTGGTCAGCGCGTCACCGTACCGAGGGTACCGCCATCGATGTCGCACGCGGTGATATGCCCCACCTGGATGCTGCCGAGCGACGCGCAATGGATGATGCTCAGGCCAGCAACAACGAGAAGGCAATCAGCAAGGGCGCCGACTTTGCCGACATTCCCCGCACCGACGTCCTCACTATGGACACCGCTGTCGCGGAGCCTGTCACCCTCAAGGTCCTGGGCAAGGTCTTGACTGATTCTCGCGTCTGGCTCTGCGCTCTTGCGTACATGACCACCTTCGGTCTCGAGACTGCCATGGACGCCGCCCTCCCCGGTCTTATCCTCACCCTTTTCCAATCGCCCAACTTCAAGGTCGACGACGCTGCGTATGTAGCGGCAACTTACGGACTACTCAATCTCTTTGCCAGAGCTCTCGGAGGTATTGGCGCTGACGTCCTCTACGCGCGCTACGGGCTTATCTCCAAGGTACACTTCCTCATCGTCACTGGCCTCGCACAGGGTGTGCTTATGATCGGTCTCGGCTTCTACGTCAACAACGGTGCTGCATCTCTCGGAGGCGTGATCGGCTTCATGGTCGGCCTCGGTATCACGGGCTTCGCGGCCAACGGTGCTGCTTACGCTCTCTACTCTCACCTTCGTCCTCGCAACATCGGCGTTGTCGCTGGTCTGGTCGGTGGCTTCGGTAACATCGGTGGTCTCATCTACACCGCCATCTTCCGTCAACATCCCGGTGCCAGGACCCCACTGAAGAACACTCTGGGAACGAAGTTCGCAATCGCGGGCTACTTCAACGTGGGAGCCATCATGGTCCCGGCGGTCATGGTCGCCATCACCGGACTTGGCGACGCTCGGTAGATCAGGGCTTCTTCGCCTCATCTCTGCAACCACTCCACAACATCTTCTTTTCTTTCTTACGACCTCACTTCTCTTGGGCCCAACGCTTCCTCTGTTACCAGTAGATCTTTTACGTAGTTCTCTTCTCACGCAAACACGGGAAACCTAGCAATGACACCTATACCTCTCTGAATCTATTCCACAAGTTCATGTGTGAGCAAAGCAAGGATTGCACCCTTGTCACCATCCTCGAGCCCCCGCCAGCTCCCACCTCCCCAGCCATCGTGCCTCGCATAGCTTGTCCCGGTACGGAAAACCTCTACTCGTCGCGAGACATTCGTATAGCCTTCATGAACGTGAACGATGAACGATGAACGATGAAATCAATCAAATGAACGATGAACGATGTTGAACTTGAGATCTTCTGTCGGGCCGACAAGCGGAAGATCAGAGCCAACAAGTGCGATTCCTCAAAGGCAAGTGAAGAAGTTCAAGACACCATCATCACGGAAGGGTCATTATGGAAATGCGCACGGTGGCTGCTGTCGCTCGTCGGGTGTGTCGCCCTCCATTAATATGGACCGGGTCGCGTTCCGCTCATGCGCTGGCGGAAGGTAGTGATTCTGCCGGAGGAAGATTGGCCGTCGCTCCTGCTCCCTCAAAGCGACCCAAAGCCAAAGGTCGGGTTCGCCAAGTCAAACTTTTCGAAGATCTGCCTTCGCAAAGATTGGATTCCAATGGAGAAAAGGCCGCTCCGTTGCCTGAATGGATGGCCGACCAAGAGGCGGTCAAACCTGCTACGACTGCAAAGCGAACGGGTGAGCAAGATGTATTTTCTGGAAGTCCATCGCATGGTGTTTGCTAATGCGAGAAGAGTTGTCTATTTCTGGGCGCCACAGTGCGGAGAAAGAAGAAGGCTGAAGTCGATCCCGAAGAAGAACGAACGATTTCAAGCGATGGGCCATTGGACGGGCCTGAGGTTCCCTTATTACACGAGCTAGGCGGTGAGTGAGGTGACAGTCAGCGGACAGCCCTTGGAATGCGTCCATTACTGAAGATCTCAAGTGTTTCTTCATCCCTGTAGCCGAAGGTCAAGCTTGGCCGCCTCTCGCGAAAGAAGTCCTCATAAATATGGCAAGATTTCCTGGTTGCATACTCCTCACCAGAGTAGGCGGCTTCTATGAGGTGCGTACTTTTGTTTTGGCTATCAGGCGGTTGGATATGTCACCTGTGCTGAAGCATAACTTCTGGATCCAGTCTTACTTCTCGCAAGCTCCCGAACTGGCTGCGCTACTCAGCATCAAGCTTGCCTCACGCACTTGGGGAGGTCGGACCGTTGGAATGGCCGGCTTCCCACTCTCCCAATTGGAGAAGTACCTCAAAGTCCTAGTGCAGGACTGTGGCAAGCTAGTCGCGATTTGCGAAGAATTTCGAGAATTTGCACACAGTGGTACCTCGGTCGAAGATCAGCTCAAAGGGGACGAGGACGATACGAAGATTCGAAGGTCTTTCAACGAAGGCGTGACGATCAAAAGGAGAATTACGCGAGTCGTCACCCCAGGCACCCTCATTGACGAAAAATTCTTGGACCCTTTCAGCAACAACTTCATCCTCTCGGTCTCCTCTTTGCCGACAAGTAGCTCTTCGGACGGCGCAGGCTCTTATCCAGCTCCACCCATCTACGGGCTTGCGTGGCTAGACGTCAGCACGGCCGACTTCAATACGACGATTTGCACGGATGCAATCAGTTTGCGCGACGAGGTAGCCCGGATCTCGCCCCGCGAGATCATTCTGCAGGCCGGTTCCTTCAATGATGATACGAGCAATAGTTCCAGCCAGATACAAGAGTCCTCATCGACCGCGGCGACCGAACATCCTCTGTGGGAAGCTCTAGACGCGAAATCGGTCATGGTCACCTACACCAACGGCGACATGACGAAGCAGGATCCTTTGGTCGGATCGGCACAATTCAATCTCAATCTCTCGGGAATGACCCCAGCTGAGAATCAAGCAGTGTCCTATCTGACTAGCTACCTCCAAGATCGTCTCCTGAACATGGCTAGCTCTGCATTGTCCAACTCGACTCCTCTTCGCCGAGATCGAAGTCAAGTCATGCACATTGATGCCCACACTATGTCGGCCTTGGAGATCAAGGAATCCATCCGGGAAGGGGGAGTCAGAGGTAGTCTCGCAAGTATCGTTCGCCGCACGCTGACAAGAGGCGGAACGCGACTTCTTGGCGAATGGCTCAGTGAGTGGAAGGATCTCCCGCCTAATACTCATGACACAGTCACGGTTTTGTTCTGATTTGCGGCATTATCCTATCTTCAGCCTCGCCCAGCACCAATCTCGAGACCATCAATTCAAGACAAACGTTGGTGGAGCTGTTCCTGAACAATGCTTTCCTCAGGGATGACCTTCGCTTGCTTCTGCGTCGCGGAGCTGGTGACGTGTCCCGTGTTCTGCAGAAGATCGTGACCGCACGGAACGACGAGCAAGATTTGCTCGAGGTTCGAGATTTCATCGGCACATGCGACGCAATCGTCGCGAGATTGAAAGCGGAACAGAAGTCGATCCCCTTGGCTTCAAAAGAGCCGGCCTCCCTGGATCCAGAGCAACCATCAGAGGAGTTCGCCTTGCAGAGGCTTGCGGACAGCTTCCAGGCCCTGACAACCCTTGGTTCCGAGCTTGCAGATGCGATCGATGCAGGGGTCATCGAGAAGAGACTACGGGCCCAAGAGGAAATGGTCAGAAGGATGGAAAACGAAGCAGCCGGAAAAGAAGGATTCTACACTGAGAACGACCAGAACACTCAGGACAAAGCTTCTCTACGCAAGACGAAGAAGGACAGCGGAGGCTCGAGCGACGAGAGTGACGGGCTGTGGGGACAGCCGCTGGAGCACTTGATTCGGCCCAGGTGAGTTCGGTGACCCGCTTCTATCACTACAAATCTGATGCAATCGCCTTAGCTCACTTACTGTATCTGCATTGTTCAGCTCCTCCCCAGCTCTTCAGGCGCTCACGAAAGAACATACAACCCTTCGCAAACAGGCCAAAAAACTCGAATTGCTTTTGAAAGAACACTTCACAGAGCGCGTGACCTTGAAGTTCCTGCTTGGCCAGGGATACGTGGTACACTTCCCCGACTTCAAGGACAAGTTCAACGAGATAATCGAAGAGCACATGACTCCCGCACAGCGCAACAAGACGACACGCACTTTCTACCACCGGCAGTGGTCAGTGATTGGGAATCGCCTGCAACGTCTCTCCGACCAGCTTCGAGAGAAAGAATACCTCGAGCTTGAACGACTACGGCAGAACGTCATGCTGGCGCTCTCGGCACTACGGCATAATGCTCGGCTCGTTGATCAACTCGACGTCCTTCTCTCGTTTTCACAGCTTGCCCAGGAGCTCAATCTGATACGTCCCATCGTCGACGAGAGCCGCGATCTCGACATTCGTGCTGGACGGCATCTCAGCGTCGAAGTTGGATTGCTCGAATCACAAGCGGCGAAGGCGAGTGCCGAAGAGGCACGCCTACTTATTGACAAGCAGACAAATTCCACGAAGATGACCTCGCCGCCGCCAGCGCTGCAACAGCGAAGCTTTGTGGCGAACAACCTGCAGATGCGCGCTGAGACAGATACGCTCCACCTCATCACTGGACCGAACATGGGCGGTAAATCCACATTCCTTCGTCAAAATGCCTTGATGGCAATCCTCGCGCAGTGCGGTTCCTTCGTCCCGGCCTCATACGCCCGCATCGGTATCGTGGACCGTATCTTCAGCCGAGTGGGAGCCAAGGACGACCTTTTCCGCGATCGGTCGACATTCATGGTAGAGATGCTTGAGACGGCCGAGATCTTGTCTCGGGCCACCTCCGCAGTCTTGTGATCGCCGACGAGATTGGCCGAGGGACAACGAGCGAGGTTGGATTGGCTGTTGCTTATGCGACGGTGCATCAGCTCTATGAGATTGGTTGTCGGGCTCTCTTTGCGTCCCATTTCCACGAGGTGGCGGACATGCTCAGCTATTCGGAGGCGGTGGATGGGCCTGGTGGTTCAGGTCGCGTCGACGGTGACCGGTTCGCCAAAATCCGCTTCTTTTGTACCGATGTCGATGAAAACTCGGTAAGCTTTCACTCCCTCCAGTGCAGATTTAGACTCCAGCTGAACATGTGATTATCTCCTGTCCTTAACCAGTCGGGCTCCATTTCATACTCGCATCGTCTTCGACCCGGTATTAACCGCGACTCGCACGGGCTCAAGGTAGCCCGTATCGCTGGTATGCCACCGCGCGCGGTTCACGTTGCTGAAGCCGCGTTGCGGTGGATTCAGGGACCAAGCGGGTGGTCCAGAGTGGCCCCAGAGCAGCATCTCCACGATCGACTTGGGCTACTGGACCAGGTCACAGACAAATGATGCCCAATGACTGCTCCCCTCATCCTTCCTTAATTTATAGAACCTCAGCCCTGTTCTCGAGGCAGCGAGCCAACGAGTGTCTAATCTCACAACAGATGAAGAATATCATACGTTCTTCACTCGATTTCGTGCAAATGGGTTGAGAGGGGAGCGCAGAACCGTCGAAAGAAAGGACAAATGTTGTGTGTGTGTGTGTGTGTGGAGAGAGGGAGAAAGAAGACAGCTGTGTGAAGGAAAGGCGCGCGAGAGAGAGTGAGAGAAAGACAGAGAAGAGAGAGAGGGACCTGACTCGGAACAGAGGGAGAGGAAGAGACGGGCAGAATAGGAGGAGAGGAAGAACTGTCGGGATGCAGTGCTGAATAAATCGACGGAAAACTGGTCGGGAACTCGCGCGCGAGTTTCGACAGGGTCCCCGTCTTCCTTCCCTTTCACCCAGCACCACACCCGGATATACGCGCACCGGCAGCTCTTAACCCGTCCTGTGTTGAGTCAATTCGGCTGAGCTACTGAAAGACCACGATTTATTGATGTCTCCGGGCGATGTTTCCTTCACTCGGGACGGTGCCGACGCGTGGAATGAGCGAGAGTGGGAGGGGGAACAGAGCACAAAGGGGCTAGGGCGAGAGGAAGGGTGGGGAAAACAGCCGATTGTCGAGGTCATTGCGGAGGCAGAAAGATGGGGGAAGAAAGAGGAGGCGGCGCCCGAGGTGTGGGGAAGTTGAAAGAAAAAGGAATTCTCCAGCGCGTCCATGCAAATGAAAATGGTTCTGACCACATCACGCGTTCTTGGTGAAATAGTCCACTATGACTTGCGGGCGTAACTCCTCCGGCAGCGCGCTGAGGAAAAAAAGGAAGACACGTAGACCAGACCGAGTGCTCGCAGTCAGAACCTATTGGACGAAACGCGAACTCATGTCCGAACTCACTCAATGTTGGGGTAGAATCGCTCCCCCTTCGCCGAAAAGTATTTGGGTTGGAATGTCTCGCCCTTCTCCTCCCGCCGCTTCACTGCTTGCCGTTGCGCGTCCTCAATGGCAGTCTTGGCTTCTGTTGCCTTCTCAAGGTTCCGCTCCTTGATGCCCTCTGTGACCTTCGACCACAATCTGATAATTTGTCGGAATGAACAACCGATCAGTGAGCAGGCATTCCCTCAAACGATGAAACTCTATGCAGTAAGAGGGACTCACCGTCGCGACTCAAACTCCTCCTGCTCTGATTCTGGTACCACAATCTTGTCAACGAACTGCGCGGTCCGAGCGTTGAACAGCGTTTCACTTCCGCCTTTCTACAGATTCAAATACGACACATTTCAGTGAGTAAGGGTCAAGAGCATGAGTAACTGGCAGCGGAAGACGCGTTCAAGATCGGTACTCACGCTAGACTTGAAATCCATGCTGTCGCTCCATTTCCCTGTGATCTCGCCCACTGCCTTTCCCTTCTGTGACACCTTCCCGCCGATGGCGTTGTAAGTTCCTGTGAAGTACCCCTGGTGAGATGAAGCGAAAGCGGAAAAATGGATCAGCATTTCTTCCACGTCCCACGAAAAATATAATCCATGACGGGCAGAGACACCAAAAGCTCACTTTTGTCTTGAACTCGATGTCAGCTGTAATGTCATTCGCCTCGTTGACGACCTTGGACTGATCTCCGAGCTCCATGACCATCTTGCCGAACATGATACCGCGTGCATACATGTTTGGCATGCTGATCCGGTACTCGCGATCTTCGAGCCGGTCGAGGAGGACGATCCGGTTCTCGCCGCCCATGAGGGTCGCTGCCGAGTTACCGAGGAACTTGCTCTTTGGCTTGAGCTCACCGTAGATGAGGAGGTTGTTCTCGGGTGAGACATAGAAGTATGCGCTGATCGGAGGGTGGTGCGAAACTACAGTCATAGAACATTGTTCAGCATTTAGGGGCGTCATAATCAGCGACGGAGCGCAGTCGCGCGACACAGAGGAGGGGGCATCAACTGACCTTGTTCGGCGATGTAGTAGCCCTTGCTGCCGTCGGTGTAGGTGTAAGAGCATCGGAAAAATTCGCCCAGAACGGGGTTGTATCTGGAGGGTGATGTGAGAGCATAGAAGGGGGGCGTCAGCGCGCGGTCTGTGCGATCACTCGCTATGACGCGTTGATCTTGCGGATCAAGATTAGCGCCCACGACCTGCTCCAGCCATGCCTTCTGTCGCCTTGCCCATTCTTGTGACGATAGGACGATATTTCCTTTGGAAGAGCGCAGTGGGGACCCGAGCGAATGTTCCGCAAGCCACATCCATTAACACACTCACGGTTTCTTTACGCCGTTGGGCTTGATGTGCCAGCCGGCGAGGTAGTATCGCATGACCTCGACGAACCGTCTTTGAGGGTCCTCTAGCTGTCCGGCGCTGTGTGATTTTGGGAAAGGGTGAGAAATAGGAGGTTTAGCTCATGCAATGTGTCCTGGGGCAAATGTAGACCATTCCGCGTGCCAACACACGTACCCGAAGACGAGATCAGGGTGGGTCATGAAGTCCTGCATGAATCAAAGAACGCAGAGCGCGAAAAGGTCAGAAGAAGATCGAGCCTGTTGAAGGGTTCAGTTCAGAGCCAACTCACCGTGATGCGTTCGAGCATGCTGCGGGGTTCGAGCACGAAGGTCGGGAGGGTGACCTTGCTGAGGTCCATACCAATGCGGAGTTGGCTGATGAGAGCCAGGAGCAGGTTTCCACTCTCCTCATCGAGCTGCTCGACATCTTCAGCAGCGGCACCCTCAGGCGGTCCATCGTCGTCCTTCTTCTTTCCCATGCTGCCGAGGAGATTCATGGCTGGGGAGTTTCAGGTATGCGGGGGAGGGGGGGATTTGGTGAACGGGGAGATGCGGTCGATAGCTTGGGGAGCGGGGGGTCCAGCTGATCGAGCAGAGGGAATGAGCAACCTTGGGAAGAAGAAATGCCGCTCGAGGATTCTGTCTGCGCACGTCTGTTGAATGTGGTGGGTTGGACGGAGTCAGTGTGAGGGATACGAATCAAATCCCAGCCAGAGAACCAGCCGGACTGAGTGAGGTTCGAGCGGATGAAATGAGACAGTGTGAGACCTCGACAGCTGCAGTCTGCAAAGGTTTCATGACCACAGCTATTATTCGCTATGACGCCGATCTCGACGCTGCGTATGAGCCACGTGGGTCCGGGATTTGGGCGGTAAAAAGTGGTTTCAAGTGTGTAACGCCATTGTGGGAGAGTCTGACAGCCAATAATGACGCTACCAGACACCAGTATCGTGAGCCAGGATAGCGCATCCCAAATGCATGCGCCTGCAAAGCAAAAATCTTGTGCGTGGAAAGTTGCGCGTGGGATGCTGTCTGTTCTCTCTTCGTCTTGCTTCTCTCCTGTCCAGCAGAGCGCTCGATTGCTTCCGGCGAGTGAGTGTTAAAGTGTTTGTCAACGTGTGGAGCTGGGGGTGACTGTGAATAGGGTCTCAGTATTGTGAGACTCGCCCGACGATCTCGCCTCCCCTCGTCGCATTCAATTGATCGAATGACGTCCGATGCATGGCTCTGTTTCCCTTTGTGTCAATCAATGGAGAAAAGAGCCCGGCTGACCGGGACCACCCGCGACCGAACTCACCCTCTCCAAGGTCGTCGACTATCGTACGCTGGAAATCAGCAACTTAATTCATGTTAAGTTCGCTCGCGCAAGAGAAGAGACAAGAGACAGAGAGCTGGACACAAGAGAGAGAGAGAGCGAGAGAGGAGAAGAGAGAGAAAAGGCTCGGTGCGGGAAAAAGGATGACGCCAAAGATTGGGGAGAGAGAGGCTCGGGTTCGGGGGGACCAGGCAGTGGAGAGGGGAGGAGGTAATTCGAAGAGGGGCCAGAGGAGAGAGAGAGAGAGCAGAGAGAACGAAAGTCGATGTGTCGGTGGAACGGGGTCTGGAGCACGCGGGACCACCCACCCACGAGGTTTGGTGAGCGAGGTGGGAATGAATCCCTCTTCTCTAATGGGAGAGATTCAAACTGGTGGTGGTACAGTCAATTTTTTGGGTGGAGGGGAGAAGGGGCCGTTAGCGAGAGGGGAACAGATGGGGAAAGAGAGAAGCTTTTGAGTGTGTTGTGTGTTGTCTTGTGTGAGGCGAGAGCGAAAGTTGGGAGGAGCGCAAAAAGAGTTGAAAAGACTTGAAGCAGAGAGAAAAACCTCGCGTCGGGGGAAGAGAAGCCGTGCGTGCCCTTCTTCCAGGATGGAGCAGAATGGCCAATTGGGCTTGCCCTCCATGCGCGCTTGACGGACGTGAGAGATTGGAGAGGAGAAATGTCGAGGGCTGGAGGGGAGAAAAGAGAGATAGCGTCCGTCGTTCTTGCACTGCCCTCTAGGGTGGTAGTAGGATACCGCGCTTGAGAGGAAAAAGACATGGAATATGTGGAGAGGAATGTCTTCCCGCCGGGAAGGTTGTTAAGTTGGTAGAGTTGGGAGGAAACCTAATGTATCGTAGATGTCGCTGGCCGATGAGAGAGTTGTTGAGAGGCTCGAAAGAGGATCCTCGAGAGCGAGAGAAAAAGGGGAGGTAGAGGCGCGCGCCTGACGTTTGGAGGACGCTGCCAAATGATATGTGAGGCGACCGAACCTACGGCATTTCTCCACATAAAGGATCCCAGCACGCCCGCGCGCTCGCCGCCGAACTCTTGAGGTTGTGTACGTCCTCGACCACGATCGTATCGGAAACCGGCCGACCCAATCGAGTTTCGAGCCGCTCCAAGGTTCCTCCCCTCCCCGCGCGTTTCGCCAGAAACCTTTTTAAAAGAAGATAAAATAACACTGAAACGAGCGGCGGAGTATCGCTGCGACGCGATGGCGTGAGAAAATGAGCGAATGAGGGCGGAGGACGCAAGGCGAATCGAAGAGCCGAAGATCGTTTGAACGAAAAGAAGAGAGGGAGGCGTATGTGAGGGTCGAAAAGGGAAAAGAAAAAGGCGATGGGGAAAGATATTGCTTGCTGGTAGATGCTGTTTGTCTTTGGAAAAAATCGGGGTCGATATTTTGTTTGGAAAGCCAAGTGTGAGTCGTTGTTTTGAAAGAGTCCCTTCGATCATCTTGATATGTTACCCTCAGACGAAGAAGTGAGTGTATATCCGACTGGTGGGCGCCACTTGCATCTCCTCCATCTTGAAGCTATTGGAAGATAAAGGAGACGAACGGCGTCAGCTCACGCTATAAGCAAAACTTTCCATCAGCAGTAAAAAGGATACTCACGAGTTCAACTCCTCCTTGATGCTCTGCGCCAGGGCAGGTGTCAACCGACTACAGGTAGCAAGGTCACCACTCCGATCATACACGTGCGCAGGCCACGTAGAATGGAAAATATCCGACTCAGCAAACGCAAGCCTCTTCTTTGGCGCTCGCACAGCTTTGCCGTTCCCGCGCTTCGTTTTCACACCCGCGCCATCCATAATGAGCGATAAGGTCGGCATGGACGAGTTAGGATGATGGCCCATGTTCGAATTCGCGTTCGCTCCCGCTCCCGCTCCAGGTGAGGCAAGAGGTGGTGAGATGGCCCCTCCATTCTCAGCACGCGATTCACTCCGAACACCGCTAAAGTTCGAAGGCGAGTCGGCCCGTGCGGTACTTAGACCGTCCATACGATCGGTACCCTCGGTCGTGTTGGACATCTGCGACATAAGAGGCACACCAGGCGCACTTAAGCCTTGCGTGGCATCAAACGAGCTCGAACGCATCCGAGCACCACCGAAAGAAGGCGCACGGTCGTAGCCGTTGTTCTCCACGTGCTCAGGGCCGTACGCGGATGTAGTCTTCAGAATGCTCTTAACCGACTTGATCTGGGCGGCACTCGCACGCGAACGCTCGATCCCTTCGCCCCAGTGCCGAAGACTGTCCGTCTCGTACTCATCTCCGGATTCAGCTGCACCGTCGGCGTAAGGCGCATGTGGGGGCTCGAGGAAGTCGGCAGTGTCGTCGTCGTACATACCATCCTGCGGTGGCTCGCCGTACATGCCTGCCGTATTGCTCGGCATAGCGTTCGGCAGCGCGTTTGAAGGAGCCGAACCCCATCTGGACCGAGCGCCAAGAGCCTGCGCAACAGTCATCCCGTTACCAGTTGGGTCCTCATCGTCCGAAGCCGGGTATGCATCCACTCTTGAAGGCTGCACCCTGGCCACAGTTTTGGTTGGCGGAGTTGCAAGAGGACTGTCGCCAAAGCTGTTGGAAGATCCTCCAGAGAGCATCTTTTTCCACCCACGCTGCTTCTTCATCCGGTCCTTTTCCCTCTCGAACATCTTCTGGTTACGGTCTTCCGAGCCTTGGGCCGCCTGTGCGGCGTTTGAGATATTTGCAGCTTCCGTCGCGCGTGCAGCAGCTTGCGACTTCGATCGCGCCTCTCGCACCCGTCCCAGAATCGAGGAACCTTGGGGTGAGTTTGGCGCCGAAGCACCCTGTTCGTTCAATTGTTGCATTTGGAGCTGTTGTTGCCGAACGTAGGAGGCAGCCGGCGTCATGGCTCCTGGACCCGTCTCGAGCTCGACAGTAGCGTGTGTGATGGAAGCCGCGACAGGCGCAGCCTTCTTGTCCTTGCCTCGTTTTGCTTTGACTTTCGCCGCTTGAGCCGCGTTGTTTTCGATGCCCTCCGTCATAGCGCCAGAGGCAGTCATCGTACCAAAGTCATCGGTGTGCAGACCGTCCCGACCATCTACGCTGTTGCGGTCTTTGTCCTTGAACATGTTGGTAAGACCCATAAGACTAGATCGGCGGGCCATCTTGCCCAGGTTGCCCATCTTACGAAGCATCACCGAGGCACTGGAAACTGTACTCGAGATCGAGATGTTGTCTGTTGAGGCATTGAACTTGCGGTTGAAGATACCACGTTTGCTGGTCCCCTCGGTAGCTCCCGCGATCGGGGGTCGCGCACTCCGCCGGGAAGAGATGGAAGCACCGGACGAGCCAAGACCATTCCGGTCGACATCTTGTGGTGTGAACTCTGTGATGGCTACACCCTGCCCCCCATCAGGTCGTTGAACTTCGACCCTTCGACCAGTCGCTCTGCTGGGAACAGCATTGTTCTCTGCTGAAGCGCTGAACTCCGACATAGTTGACAACGAAAGAGCTTTCCGCAGTCGTCCGGGCAGACTCTTCTTTTGAGCCGCACTTTGCGCAGTCGATGTGCCCGGTTGAGCCTGTTGAGACAAAGGTGAAGGTGTCATGGCGAATGCCGGATTTGCGGCTGCGGACACACCCGGCCGCTCCCTCTCTGTGCTGGTAGAGGTCTGTGATGAGAATGAGGTGTTACGCAGATGGTTCAAGCCAGCCGACGGACCAGGGCTGGTGATGGATGAGGCATCTGAAGGCCGGCGAGCTTGCATTCGTTGCGCCTGAGATAGCTCTTGTGGATAGTTGCCTGATGTGGTGACGGTAGACGTTGAACCCTGTCTTACGGCCGCAGGATGAGGACCAGTGGCGGAAGAAGCGGGTGCTGGCTCGGCTCGTGTGACTCCGGCTGCTACGTTCGAGTAGGAGAGCGATGGCGCGCCAGCAGGCGAAGCGGATCCTGAAGCAGTAGGCGTCCGACCGTCGCTTCCAGATGGACTCATGCTGGTCGGTGTTGCAGGCTCGAGCATGGACCCGAACTGGATTTGAGGGAGCACCGGTACCGCAGCAGAGTTTGAAGAGGTGCGCGGTGTTCTTCGGTACGGATGGTAACCACCTGCTCCTGAGACGGCCGATGCCGAGTTGGACTGCACCATGGTAGGCTGGGACGGATCAGGTCGGAGATGGGAAGGGACAGTATTGGGTGCGTATGAGAGAGGTGGAAGAGGGTTTTGTTGGTGTGCATCTTGGAAAGATGTGGGTGCGCGCTGTGGTCCGGATGTGGTCCGCCGGCGAGGCCCGCCCGCGTTGGAACCAGAAGAATCGGTGCTGACCGACATCTGTCGAGCCTGTGAGACCATCTGTTGATATTGTTGCCAAGTGTACACGTTTGCTGTCGCGGTCGGGAAATGAATGCTCTGGTAGAAGGAGAATAAAGCGAAATAAGTTTGATGTTGGTCAGAAAATGATGCGGAAAAGGCTCGAATGCATGTGGATATGTGCGAGCGAGTTGTGACAGGTGTAAGAGGATGAGACACTCACCTGGCCAACCTGTGCCCTGCTAGCATTCGCATCTGAGTCTTGTGATTGTTGCCCATCTGCCGATGCTACTCCAAAGGCTGGTACCGAGCCGGATATGGGTGATGAGGTGGAGGACAGGGACGAGATCGACGGTGAGGAGCCGAGGGATGCAGCAGCAGCGGCATATGACTTTGGCGCTGTTGTTGCTCGTGGGGATGAACTCAAGCTTCGGACCTGTGGAGCGACTGCAAGAGAAGACGAGCCCGAGGACGAGGATGATGTGGAAATGGACATCGGTACCACAGAAGATGGGGGAGCGGAAGGCCGGCGTCCGGTTGTGAGAGCATTTGCGTTGGAGCGAGAAGTGCCTGCCTCACCGTTCGGAGAGGAGGAGTTTGATGCAGCCGCGTCCCCTGCCCCACTCACGTCGTCGAAAAGGGACGTTGAGGCTGGCGGAGACCAGTTGAGAGCGAGAGAGACGGCCATCCTGTGTTCGCAAGACGTGTGGGGGGAGGAGGGGGATAACCTTGTGCCGCTTGTCTTCTATGCTGAGTGCTGGTGCTTGCCGCTGTCTGGCCTTGCCGTTTGTTGGTTGGCTGTGTGAAAGCGAAGCCAAGGGAAGCCCGAGATCTGCGTGAGTGTGAGTGTTGAGCGTGAGTGTGTATGTACAAAGTGGGAGGCAATGTGTCTTCTGCCTCCGTCGGGGTCGGTTGTCGGAGTCGTCGCTGTCTCTTGGTGGGGGGTTTCCTGGCCCTTCTCGTTTTGCTTCGCTCTTAGAACTTCCTTCCTTCCTTCCTTCCCGTCTGCCTGCCTGCGAAGGGGAGAGAGAGAGTGTGTGTGTGTGAGAAGAGAAATAGGAGAACTGTGAGAGAGAGGTCAGTGAGAGATGGTATGGTGGTTGTGGTCTCAGGTCAGTTTGCCAGTGTGAAGGTCGATTGCGATGAGAACCAAGCAGCAGGGAAAGTCACAACTGCGGCCGGCCTGCTCTCCTTTGCCCGCCCTCATCTGGAGTCTCGCCACAAGTAGTTTCCGGGTCTCACTACCCATACCTTCCTGCACTTCCACCTCACACCCGATCACCACCTTCATCAGCATCGAATCCATCGGCTGGAAGACTCTGCTTCATCTCCCTCTCTCTCTCACGACGAAGAAACGGAAGCATGTCACGAGCACGAATGAATGATGAAAGAAAAGGAGAGAACTCGAGCGCCCCTTGGCCCTTCTCTGGCCAGCGACGAAAAGAAACAAGAAAGGGAACATGCCTCGTGGCACTCACGCCGCACGACAAGGATCGATGACCGATGACAGGCAGGCGGCAGGCGGCAGCAGGCGTGGAACATTTTTTAGGAGGCGGCACAGGGACAAAGCAGCGAGCGGAATCACAGAACCCCGGCGTTTCAGCTGGGCGTCATGCACAATCGGAAGCATGGGAAATCAGCGGGTCCAAACTACCCCAAAGCCAAAACGAAGACCCCCACAGCTGCCAAGGGTTTCCAGTTCACGGCTTCGACCTCCCGCCCTGCCAATGAATGGACTCACTCAAGGCGGTCGTGCTCGAACATACATACGTAAGTAGGACTTGACTGGCTTGCGAGTGGGTAAAGGAGGGGGGGACACAGAGACAAGACTATATGTATGTTAAGGAGCGAGAAAAGGAGAATGAAAGACAAATGTTTTGCCTTTGATGATGGGACCCCCAGCGAGAAACAGAGAGAGAATGTCTACTTGTCACCCTTCTCCTCAGCTTCGCCTTCTTCCTTCTCCTCCTCCTCCTCCGCATCCGCTGCTGTCGTCTTCTTGTCTTTGGTAGTCTCATCCACTGCCGCAGACCCTTGTCATCATCATCAGCCCCCTTCTCAGCTGCAGCCGAGTCTGCTGCAGCTTCCGCCACCACGACCTCATCCTTCTTCTTCTCATCTGACTTGCCATCCTGATTTGAAGACTGGACCTCCTCTTGATCGACGACAACAGCCTTCTCATCCGCAGCCTGCGACTTGTCCGATGATGCCGCTGCTCCGCTGGCCGTAGGTGTAGGGGTAGGGGTAGGCGACCGCGTCGACTTCAGCTCGCCCTCCTCAGCAGTAGACTGCTCAGTCCGAGATCGTTCCCTAGTCTCCCGCTCCGCATCTTCCCCGTCCTCTTTCCCCTTGCTGACGCCTGCGCCAGATTTGAGCTCGTCAGCACTGACAGGCGTGACTTCCCCCGTCCCATTGACCTGCTGATCTTCTTCATCTTCGGCCGTGGGAGCCTCCTTCGCTGGCTCATCCTTGTCATCTTGGCCGTCACCACGGGGTGTCCCCTCCTCCTCAGCTGGCAGAGCCGATTCCTTCTCTGCCACTACCGCAGCAACCGGCTCTTTAGTGACCACACTGGCCGCCTCCGGTTCAGGATCCGCATCGTCCTCCAACTCATCAACGTCAACCTCCATTCGGCTATCCGCATCATCATCCGCATCGACAGCTCCAGAGGGTTCTGCTTGAGCAGAAGCAGCGACACCACCACTGCTAGTCACAGGGACAACTGCAACAGCCTCCACCTCACCCTCCTCCCTTCCTCCTCTTCTATCTCATCCTCTTTTTCCCCTTCATTCTCCTTCTCCTCAACAACAGGCTCAGCAGCCTTCGTTTCCTTCTTCTCCGCAGGTGATGGTTGCTGCTGCTGTTGCGTTGCCCGAGAGAATTGGCCCACAGACCCAGATCGTGCCCTCTTCGACGCAGTAGCTCGACCCGTAGCAGGCGCAGAACCCTCATTCTCTAAAGCCGTATCCAACTCATCCGTCTCCGACTCAGGAAGTGGGCGTTTCCCCAACGTGGACGTCTTCCGCGCAGGAGCAGCATCCTCTCGCTCAGGAGAAGTTGCACTAGCAACTCCACTCGACCTCTTTGCGCCATGCGAGAGCGAAGTCGAAGAGGAAGCGCTGACATGGGGTGGCGGTGGCAATGGAATTTGCGGAGGAAGGGGAGGTTGTTCCGCATGAGGTTGGTACTTGCCAACGCGTCGACCACCAGAAGCAGAAGCACCAACCTCCTTCTCCTTCTCCTTGTCTTCCTTAGAAGCCCGACTGCTGGGAGGGTTATGGAAGCTCGCCGCACTGGCCGCAGCGGCACCTGCAAGCCCCATCAATGCATCCGCAGCACCATCATCAGGATTCTCTATCACTCCATTGTCACGTCGACCACTCGGCATCGAAGCTGAGGTTGTGCCGCCACCGCTCGCCGTCCTCCCAGCCGCCAACGGCCGATCACTTCCACCAGACTCATCCGAGCCCGCAGGCGAACTAGCCCGAGCCGCCGCCTTCTGTTGTTGTTGCTGCTGCCGTTGTTGCGCAGCCAATCGCGCCGTGCTCGCCCGAATGGCAGCTTTGGCAGATGCAGCGACAGACGAAGGCGAAATGAGAGGAATATCCGATGAAGCGGGTCGTCCGGAGTTCTCACTTCCCGTATTGCTAGCAAGCGCAGCCGCAGAAGCCGCTTTTTCCGCTTTACTCTTCGCTCCCCGTCGTCCCGTTCCTCGACCAGAGGTGGCAGGCGCAGCGGCCGGCTGTGGAGCCTGCGCGGCCTCAGCAGCAGCCGCTCCCCTTCGACTAGCAGCGCCTGTACTAGGATGAGGAGACGCAGCACGCGACGAAGCGCCCCCGCGTTTCCTACCCGTCCCCGTGGTTGAAGGACCACCCTCTCCAGCTGGAACTAAGTTCGATGACTGATCCGGTGCGGCATTCTTGCGAGCTCGCTTAGAAGCGGGCGCTCGACTGCTCGCTGAAGCAACGCTCTGAGTCTCATCCGCGAGCTCATCGGCCAAAGGGCGGAAACCAGGTCCCGCAGACGCGTGATCGGGTGGGCCGTGACGACTTCCTGTGCGACTGTTAGGGTGTGCGCCAGGAGGAGGGGCCAGGATCGGTCCTGGTCCCGGTCCCGGTCCAGGTCCAGGAGGTCCATCAGGATGTGGGTGGTACCTTCCCCGCGCGCGCCGGGCGGAGGAGGGAGGTACTCGTCGGGGTACCGCGGATCGAATGGCTCGCCCTCCATTCCCTCACCAGGGTGCTCGCGCCCGGGATAAATAGGTCCACCAACATACCCACCAGGCGCTCCACGTCCATTGTGCGGGCTACCCCGTTGTCCATTCTGCGGACCACCAGGCGGTATGGGCTGACCATGCACAAATGAGCCGGGATGATGTGGATGGGGGTAGAACTCCTCAGCCGCATGCGGGGAGGAGGGCCGTGGTGTGCACTTCCTCCGCTCATCCTAGCCCGGTCTCGCTCGCGATACAATGCCTCCCGCTCCCGCTCCTCAGCTTTGATCTCCCGCTCGCGATCACGTTCGCGCTCGCGCTCGTAAGGTGGGATGGCGCTCATCCGAGCCGCAGTAGCCGAGGAAGGCGGCCTCGCCCCACCGGGTGGCCCGTGAGCATAGCTCCGACCCTGCTGAGGCGATTCATGCGGCGAAGGGATGTAGCCGGCGGGCGCCGGTAGATTGTGCTCCACATGTGGACTCCTCGAATCTCCGCGCCCACCACGCTCACGATCATACTCCCGCTCTCCAAACTCTCGATCGGCAATCCGTCGCAGATCAAAGGCGCGATGACGTTCCGGTTCTCGTTGATGCATCTCCCCGGGGAACGCGTGTAGTGTGTTTCCCATTCCGCCGCCATTGGAAGGTCCCGGTTGCGGGGGCCCATGAGGGTGATGCCCGCCCGGACCGGCTCCTGGATGTTGCTCGCCCAAATGAGTCAAGAAGTGCGGTCCCGGCGGCCCGCCACCCCGTCCGCGGTCGGCCCGCTCGTCCATGTGAGCTGGCAGGCTCTGATGTCCTGGATAACCATTGGAAGGGAACGATCCGTGCCCACGCGATCCAGGTCGACCGTAGCCCTCGGGAGGACTGTCGCCCCGCGGCAAGTGGCTGACACTAGGCAGATCGCGCTCCTGCGAAGCCCTCGACTTGATCCGCGGAGCAGCGAGTTGCGGGCCCGAGTACGAATGTTCACGATCGCGCACCTCTCTCTCCCGCCCGAACTCGTGACTCGGCCCATCATCTCCGCCCAGCCCAATAGTGATCGGAAGCGGGTTATTTCCATACGCGTTCGGATGTACATCCTGAATGACCGGAGCTGAAGTCAGTTGCTCGCCCTTCTCCTCGGCTTCGCGAAGCATCGTAAGCCGATGCAAGATCTGGACATTGTCCGGATCCAACTCCGCAGCACGAGAGTACGCGTCAATCGCATCCGGGATCTGGTTGTTGCACGACTCGTACAGACTTCCCAGATCGAACCAGACCTCGGGTATCTCCGGATTGAGGCGGATCGCGCGGGAGTATGCGTCCAGGGCGTCGTGGAGCTGGTTGATCTGGTAGTAAAGCACACCAATCGAGCACCAGAAGGTGGGGTTTCTTGAGTCGCGGTAAACGGCTTGCTGGTACGCTTCGTATGCCTTGTTGTAGTTTTGGCCGGCCATGTAGGCTCGTCCGAGCAGATACCAGCTTTGAGGATCGTTAGGGTCGGATTCCAGACTCTTAGTCAACAACTCGATGGCCCGGCCATGGTTGTTGAAGTCTGCGCTGCTCTGGTGGTATAGCCATCCCAATTGCTGGAGAACTTTCGCGTGGTTTGGATTCTCGGCCAATACCTTCTCATATGCATCTTTGGCAGCCGGGAACTGTACATGCAGCGGAGCAAATCAGTACATGCGCGTGTGGCCTTCGAGTGCTGAATTCTACTCACGTCCTTCTGTTGCTCGTATACATGCCCAATTTGGAACCAGATGTCGATCTCAGTGAGAGGTCGAGGCGGGTCATTGAGAATGTAGCGGAAGCACTGCAACAGTCCGACAAGGCAGAATCAGCAAATCATGAATAGAGTTTCCGCACACACTCTAGTGAAGACTCACCTCCAGACTGGCAGAAAATTTGTTCTGCTGCTTGTAGATGATACCCAGGCGGAAATAGATCTCGTTTGCCTTCTCATAATCTAGTATCGAAGAAGATCACGTCAGCCATCCAGTCACAAAAGTTCTGTCAGAGCTTAGAGCAAAGGGGAGCACTTACTTGGATCCATTCGTACCACACTGGCAAACGCCTCTTCCGCATGCTCCAAGCTGCCGTAGCGGTCGTACAAGATACCGATGCCAAACCAGAGCTTGGGCTCCTTGGGGTTAGGAAGATGATAAAGAGCCTGTTGGTACGCCGTGTACGCCTTCTGCAGGTCATCCATCATCAGATAGCAGTGACCTACAACAATGCAAATGCACAACGTCAGTCAACCGCCTTCCAGGAGAAAGGAGGGTGGAAATGTAAATGAACTCACCCATTGCGCCCCAAGTCTCGCCATTCGTAGGAAGAATATTCAAAACATTCTGATACCACTCCACAGCCCGTTCGAATTGCTCTAGTGTGCGATGAGCATTCGCAATCGCGCTCAGAGCAGGCACACTGTACGGGTTATGATGCAACGCCCTTTCATACAATGAAATGGCGCGATCAAAGTCCTCCATCGCCTCTGCTGCGGATCCTACAGACGCGAGGGTGGGAAAAAAAGGGGGAGCAGAGTCAGATCTTGGGGTAATTCAGGTTATGCATAATGGGTGCAAGAGCTCACCACTTGCGATCCAGGCATTCTCATTTGCCTGCGCTAGCTTCTGTGCCACGGTCAGTGGTCCTCCGTTCGGGCCCTGAGGACCACCCGGCCCAGGCGGATGACCAGGTGGTCCGCCTCCATCACCCATCAACCCCACAATGGAGTTGTGCCGCGAGAGCTGATGAGGATGCGGAGGAGGCATCGGATGACCTGCGCCCGGTGGAGGAGGAAGACCCATAGGAGGCGGCGGAGTTCGCCCTCCGTGCTCATCCATGCCCATCTGTCCAGGCGGGGGTAAAGGACCACCGGGACCGAGAGGTCCGCCAGGTGGGAGTTGTGGTGGTGGGCCGCCCCGGGGCATCATGTTTCCATTAGGACCCATCATCTCTGGCTTCATATTATCGCCTGGACCTCCGTTTGGGTGCGCGAGTTCGACTCCACGCATGCCATTCATAGGGCCGGGACCGGGAGGGCCGTGGATAGCATGGGGATGTTGGTGAGGACTGGGACCCTGTGGCCCACCGGGACCAGGTGGTCCTCCTGGTGGCATGGGACCCATGGGGTGCGCATGCGGGTGAGAGTGACCAGGATGAGGGTGATGCTGGTGAGGCGAGATGGACACGCCCATGTTCGGTGGCATTTGCGGTGGACCATGCCGATGCGCATTGGAGTGAGAGTGCGATAGGGGGATGGAGTGTGGATGGGATGGAGGGAGAGGGGAGGCATTGAGTGGCTGTGAGCGTAAGGAGAAGCGCCTGGTGGGAGAGGCGGGCCCTGTGGTCCACCGTAGTGGCTTCCAGGCCCAGGCGGTCCCGATCCCGGACCGATTCCTGGACCGTGAGGAGGACCTGGGGCTGACATGGGAGCTGGTCCCGGAGGCATGCCATGACCGCCGGGTTGTTGCATGGGAACCGGAGGTGTGCGTTGGGAATGCCGAGACTGTTGGTGAGGGTGAGAGTTGGGATGTGGGTGGGGTTGTTGATGCATAGGATGCGCGTGCGGATGGGCGTTGTTCATAGGCGGTGGGCCGCCTGTGGAATGGTTTCGGTGAGGCGGCATGATGGTTGTGAGGCCCAGCTGGGAACGCCCAGGACCAACGTTGGAACTGGAAGGCTCTAAAAAAAGGTTACTTCGGGGAGCGACTGTTGTTCGAAAAGAAGGATTTCGAGACACCGTTCAAAGATTGCTGTGGGGGTTAACGAGGTGAAGATTGTGGTCAGTGTCGAGAAAACGAAGGCAGGCGGGTTTGCGAGTAGAGGGGGAAGACGGGGAAGGGAAGAAGGGAAAAAAAACAGGGATGGGATGGAAGCGCCCTTCCTTCAGCTCATCTACACCCGCCCGCTTTGCATCGAGTGTGGAGGTCTCCGCTTTGGCGCATCTTCGTCCTGGCCTCGCTTCCTCCATCCGGCCATTTGTCGTGAACAGACACGGAGAACGATTCAACCGAATTGAGTTAGAATCTTGACGATGACTCCGAGAAAGCGGGCTGGCTGGTTTCCTCATTTTGATTTCGACTGAGACGCGAGACGAGAAAAGAAAGGTCCACTGCCGAAAGTAGGAGGCGGCGAGTGGATCCTCCGATGCGATGCGAGCGACGGCGACTGAAATGTGTCTTGAGATGTCCGTGCCTTCAACGCCAGCATCCATCCACCCAGCCAAGTGAGTTCGAGGATCCATTGCTATGGAACACGGCACAGAAAGCATCTCATGTTCTCGCCGATTGCGAGTGGATGGCGTTGTTGAAGGCGCACAGAATGAGAAGTCATGCGCCCTCAATGTGTCCGTTTAAAAGGCCCTTGCACGTCCAGTCCCCGGAAGATTCTCGAATCGCGAATGGCAGAGTGAGGAAGAAAGAGAGACTCACCAAGCTTGAAATGAGGCTTTCTCTTTGACTGAACACTGCTGTTCGGTGACGGCAGCGGTTGTTACGGGTGATGGTGGTGGTGGGCGTGAGGGTGAGGGTGAGGGTGAGGCGGTGAGGAGGGAGAAGGGAACTGCGCTGGGAACGGAATCTCTCGATGGAGCGCGGCGGCTGGCTAAGCAAAAAGGCAGCCCAAGACGATGCGTCAATAATCATTGCGGGTGCAGCAGCAGCACTGCAGCAGTGGACAGTGAGCCGCAGCATGCAGCATGGGCGGCCATCTGGAACCAATCTAACCAACTAATCAAAAGAACTTGACGCGCTAGCCAACAATGAATTAACTTTGAATCGCTCCATCTCGTTCTTCTTCCCGTGCGTGCCGAGCAAAGCAAGCAATAATAAGCAACTGCAAAAGCCAAAATAGCAAGCAGCAGGCGGCGCACACAAACCACTACTACTACCACAAACTACAGCCATAATCCTGGCGTGTGCACGGCGGAAGCGCACAGTACATACATATGACGCCGACACGGGGAAGTTGAAGCTTCTACCACTCGTTCCGTTGTCTGAGATCCGGGGGTTGAGCCTGAGGCCTGAGGCCTGAGCGTATGAGCGCCTGAGCACCCGAGCGCCTGAGCTGGATCGAGAGGAGCAGCAACGCAACGGCAAGCGCTGGAGCCTCGCTCGAGCCTGCTTGCGTTAAAGATCAGGCATCAGGACGCCTTATTAAAATTCCATGCACAAACAGATTTAATTGACGGAAACTAAATAATTATCTGCACGAGTTTGTTTCATAATTTATCATTGATTTCTCGTAAATATCAATTGTTTCATGTTGAGATTTGGACACTGGCGTTTACCAAAAGGCCGACGCAGGCGCATGGCCACCTGTGGCTACACTAGAGACAAACTTACAAGTTATCATGTAAGGGCTGCATAATAAACTCAAGGAGTATCAGTTGGCGATTTTCCTCGGCAACGGGCTGCTCTAACAGTGAGGAAAATCGCCAACCACAGGAGGCAGGCACCGGAGCTGTCTCTCAGTCTTTGTATACATACAACACAAGAGCCATGCCTCATGATCGCCCGTCGATCCGATCACGCACCGTCGCGTCGCGCAACTCGCTCAGTCTCGCGCCGGACTCATCATTCTTCGCCCTTCCCATACCTAGGCATACCAACTACCACCCAGCTTCGGTTCCCCATCAATCACGACTGCAAACTGCTACGACTTGCGAGGCACCCAGCTGCCATAATCTTTGGTAATTATCTATACGCGCAAGCATGCACTCGGTACTGCACAGTGCAGATCTTTTGCTGAATTAATGTCTGCCCTGTTCATCTACAGTTCTTCGCACCTATCCCCTCGTTCTCGTTCGGCATTCGCAGCAGACGAGCAGCTGCTCCACGCATCCACTCAGCACCCTACCTGGACATCTCGTGGCGCGTCCTGCGCGTCTGTCACTGGTGGTGAGTAGCATGTTCATCTCGACTCCTGAAGGCGCGGCCATTCACTCTCACGTTGACGCTTCCCTTTCCTTTATCTGTACGCGTTCAGTACCATTCTTCCTCTGGTAATCGAGAAGCAATCGAGACAAGACGGAGCGCCGATGCTGCTTTTGGCCTCCGACTTCGGGTGCCCCTCTTCTATTCATGATGGCGTCAAACCTGCCTCCCGGCTTCCCTGAACCGTGAGTTCCGATGAACCCATGTCTCAGCGCGTGAGTTCTGACCCTCTCAATTACGTCCTCTGAACACAGTCCTTGCTTAGGCATCATATGCCCATACTATAACGGACGATGCTATCCCCAGCGCTATGTGGACAATGACTAGTGAGTGGTCTTTTTCTTTTCTTTCCGCTTGCATCGTCAACTATATCACGATCCTTACACACAACCTGTCCTACTTCGCAGCCGAATCGACTCAGGTCTCAGAATCAAACGCGAAATGCTGAATCTTGCGGACGGCTATCACAGTCTGCCCCGCCTATCACAGCCTCGATGGTGAGCGTACGTGCTTGGTGAACCGTGTGTGATATGATGGAAGCTTCGATGCCGAGCAAATCCTTTTTACCAGGGTTACTGACATGAATGACTGCTCGTACTATGCATCAGCTATAGGCCATGTACCCAGGTCCCAACACCATACATGCATACATCTCGTTGCTCCAGCCCCCAGTGCTCATCTTTCTTCACCCAAAAAATCAGAACACGCCGGCAGTACTCTGTGACTTTTGCACTTATCAGTACCACTCATTTCTCCTGCCCCATGCTTTCCCTATTGCCACGGCCCATAGCCAATGGATGATCTAACATATTCTTCCAAAACACAACAGTCCCACGATGCTACATTCTTTTTAAATGCAGATGACGAGTGCCTGATAGGTTCCAACGGCCAAGGGTCAGCGGTCAGCATCCAACCAGCCAACCGAGTCCTTGAAAAACACGAGCCTGCGTCTATAGTGAGTCCTTACGGGCTTACGGCTTCTTATTCGTCTATTGCGGCCCTTGCTGACACCTCCAGTCCCTCTTGGGCACAGATCGAGCTCGACAATACCCTCAATCCCCTTTCTTAAAGATCAGGTCCAACTCGATTAACACCTCCGGACCTCTGAGGCAACCATGATGGGCGCGGATCGACCTCCGTCTGGAAGAGCTAGAGGTGCGTTTCTACGCGCCCTCTCTTTTCTGTGACCGCATACTAATCATCTATCTCCTTCCACATCATCACTCAGTTTGTCGCGGCGGGACTTGGCCACCGCCCACCGCAGCAAGAAGAGCTGGCGTGCTCGTCAAGAATTGAGCACCTTGGTTCTCGAGTCTCGCGCTTCTCCTCTGCGTCCTTACCTCTCTCCGCATTAATGCGCTCTCGCCCGTCCCTCTCTCGCAGCATTCACTCTTCCGCCCGGTTCGCCACAGCCCAAATCCTTCTACGAGTCTAACGTCCCACATCTCTACCGCCTACGAGCACGGCCCCCCACATTTCACCTCCTCATGACAATCCTCAGTTGCAAGATTCACCGCCCACTGCGAGCTTTCATATCCCACAATGGCAATGGTGGGCAACCTCCTCCTCAGCTGGTAGTCTGCGGGTTGAAGATCACTCACAGTCCTCGAGTATCCCACATCCCTACCCGCCAGATCTACCAGTGCAGGAAATGTGAACCTTCTGCCTTAACCCGATCAACAACACTGCGGCCGTTCAACAGAGATAGCATTTTGAACGTCCACCCGCACATATAAGAGACCGTTTCAGTCACTTCCCAGTCTTACAGATGAAGTTCCCCCACGTACATACACCCATTTGCAGGCGACGCTAACCCTTTAACTCAAGTCTCATTACTCATAGCCTTTTCTCTCAGAACGCTTCCCTTTGCCCAAGGAACCTAGCCCGATGCACTGCTGGTGCAAGATATACTGTCCATGTTGGCATTTGGAATTGGAGTCACGCTGCTAAGTCCTAGTTACCAAGCAAGACTACCTCCTCATTCTCGATCACATCGTCACGATCGTCGCCATCGTCGGTATCATCTTCATCAACGTCCTGGTCCGAGAGCGGTGCATCGTCGTCCACATCGGCATCGTCCTCGCTTTCGGAATCACCTGCGACGGCGCCGTCAATGCCACCTCGCTCGCGCGGACGCCAGGTGCTTCTTCATGATCCAACGCCGATTGCTGCTCTCCTCGTCTCGCTGCTCTCGCTGCCCGATCGTTGAGGCCAGCGTCAACTTCTCGACCTACTTGACGATTAGGTTCTTTGCTGCGGAACCACCTGAAGCGAATCGTCCCAAGGCCACCGATCACGTTACGACTCGAACGTGTCTCTCCCCTAGACTCTTTCCATCTCTCGGCGGATATGATTCGGTCGTCGATCCAGCTCCGCATCTGACGTCGTTCCTCATTCAGTCGCAACTTCTCCTCTGCAACACGGACGAGAATGATCAAAGGCATCTACGATGCAAAGGGTTTTGTACTCTGCCCACCACGGAAGCTTGATCGATCCTTGGGTCGCCACGGCCGACGCCCAGTGCCGGGTCTCTTCCAAGAACAGGTTCTTGATTCCGAGAGTCTTGTGGTCTTGGTATGTCACAGAGAGGTGGTCTTCTAATGCTTCGAACGCCTTGACTGATCGCGCTTTCTCCACCGCCAGCGCCGTATTGAGCCGTTGCACGGTGGCTGTCGAATTGCGGACTCCCTTTCGCTCCTCTATCTGTGCCCGAAAGTTGTGGTATGTCGAAAGCGCTCGGAAGAGATCGTCTGCTAACGCCGCGGTCTCGCTATCGGCCTCTGATTCGTGGTCGTCCTCTGATTCGTGGTCGTCTTCGTCAAGCGCGTCCCTCGCTGCGCTCCTTGACCTCGGCTCATCCAAATTGTCTTGACCCCGCTCTTCTCCGCTCTCATCCGACTCATCTTCAGAAAAGGTGTCTCCTTGGGTTGCGCCTATGCCTGCTTTTAAGATGGCTTGTCTCTGTCGTTCTCGACTCATGTAGCTGAGCATATCGAACATTGCCTGCGACATGCCTGTGAAGTGAGCAGGCTTCGTTGTCGTTGGCAATTCTCGCTCCGGTCCGACCAACTCTCGCAACACATCCTCGTCAGCTTCATTCCCGTTGAGGAGTATCCAGCATCGTGTTTCCACTCCGTTCAAGTCCTTCCGCTTCTTCCTTGCCCACCTCACCAGTCCTTTTGTCCTTCTAGAGCTCATGTGTTCCAGCCGCTCCTCCAACTGGAAACGCCGCCCAACCTGGGACATCGATCGAGTCGAAGCGACCATGTTCGATATGCCCGACCACACTCTCTCCATTCCCTCGCCGTCGCACCACCCCATCCCCTGCACGCGTCTCGGGCTGTACTTGAACTGGCAGGCCGACGTATGTCCGTACACGTGGAAGAGCGGAATCGTCCAAGTGATCTTGATATTGGCGGGCATCATCTCGGCAATCTTCTTGTTGTTCGCAAAGCGGCAGCCAATGTCATACATGACCCCTATGTGCTGTAGAGACCCACCTATAGCCTCGAATAGCGCCAAAAGTAACGCAATGGCGTAGTGATGCCTCTCTCCTGTGCAAGTAGCGGGAGTCAGATAATGAAATAATGGACCCGGAAGGATTGAAAGCTACGAAGAGGCTCACCCGGGGTTGTTATATCGCAGAAGACGATGGGATTATCGTGACGGCAGCACAGTCCCATCACTCCCGTAATGTCGTGAGGTCCTAGTGCACCTTTGGCAGCCAATGGGTCGGCAGCCTTCACCTTTGCTGTACAGTCGTGTTGCTGCTTCGTTGCTCTGGCTCCCAACCGGACGGACGCGAGTCGTGTCTCTACTTCGCGAACCTGCTTCTGGGACAAAAATCGACGCGGAGGGAGAGGTTGCCGCTTGGCGATGTTGCTTCGTGCTTTTCGCTTGTGAGAAAAGTTACCGTCTATGGAGACAACGAGCTCGGGTGTTGATGGTGATGTGTCCGGCCGAACTCCATCTCTGGTCGGGCCCTCAAAACGTCGGAAGCACGCTGGACACGAGTCTGCCAGCTCGGCGATGGTGAGGCGTAGATCGTCTTGATCCAACTCCGGACGAACGCCACGCCAGGGCTCTGTGCCGTATCGAGCCGCTTGTGTGCCGTATACGCGTATCGTCTGAAGCCACATCGACGTCTCCATTACCTGTTTACGAAAATAATCGCCTATTGACAGATCTGGGTCGTCGTCTTGCCACACGTCCTCGAATGAGTTGGCAAAACCATAGGCCCCAACGGAAGAATGCTTTCTGAACGCCTGAAAGAGTCGCAACAGCGGAATTGCGAGAGCGGTCCTGACCTGTTTAGTTGAGGCCGGAAAGAGGCGATTGGAGATCATGGTGTTGGCAAGGCAAGGTCGACAGCTTGCAACGCTGATCTGGTACAGACCAAGAAGGTCGTACACTTTGACGTGCCCGACGCCGATAGATTCTGGGCAGCTGCATCGAAGGGCAGGGCGGTCGTTGGAATCCGGTCGAGACTCGTGATGTCTTCTGCGCGTCGTATGCGGTAATGAGTGACGGAACGAGCTCGTACCAGTTACGAAAATCGGCATCGTCGACTTTCACAGCTTCGACGGTCCTGGAACGGCGGGAGCTGGCTGCTTCTGGTCCTGATCCGATGTTGTACCAATCCGCTGCTCCACCGCTGAACCCATACTCGTCGCTCCCTAGGTAAGGGTCGTCCGCCCCGTAGTAATCGTCGATGGGGCTGAGTTGCCTCCGATGCCTCCGGCTCGGTATCTTGGCAGACAAGGCGGCTGTCGTAGGGATTGAGACGCGGCGATGTCCGTGAACGTCCCAAGAATCTACGGCAAGATCACGGCGGCTGGCTCCTGTTCTGCGCCGTTGTCGCTTCGTCGTCGATCCCTCCGAGAGATCCGTCTCCAGGTCGTGTATCCAGTCCATCGTCTGCTGAGGTTTACCTGCCTTGGAGTATGGATGGGTTATCAGCGTTGCGCGATGCCGCAATCTCAGCACCTTTCATTGCTGATGGGAGATCATACTGATGCATACACACCTCACGTGGGGTCACCAGACTGCACTTTGCTCCCGATCTAGTGTTGGTCTCCTCGACGTCATGTCGACAGGTGTTGATCTCTTGCTGGATCAACGTCTTGCTCGTATGTATGTAGTCTGCGCTCAGCCTTCACAGTCTGCGGGATACGAGTTGCAACGTCGTCGAAAGAAGAAAGAGTGAGTAGTAATCGTGCGTTGATCTCAGTCCTACGCAAGCAGCAACGGTGCTCACTACTCGTCCCATGTTCACAGATTCCGAGCCTCCGTTTTCTCCATGGAAGTACTGCTCCCGTGGGCGCCGCCTCTGATCTGCCGCCATCGGATGCGTCCCTGACAGCGCCGCCGTCTAGGACCTAGCTACTGTAAGTCCTTTTTCACTTGGTCTGCAACGATTGCGCGCCGCTTGTTGACCATGATACACCATCCCGTTTCTCGTTGCATGCAGCCTGACCACCCAAGCTAAGTCGTTGAAGCCGATCAAGACCAGGTCCAGAAAAGCCTCTCCTCCTTCTTCGAGCTCGGAAATCAGAACCTGGTCGAGACACCAGCGTCGGTCGGGAGTCAAGACAGCTGAGGAGAAGGTGGTAAGGATGGAACGAGGCTTGGGTGAGTCAAAGCGGGTACGAGATCGCAGGGCTTGTGAAGGTCCATAGTTCTCACAATTTTCAGCTATTTCAGCACAGATCTGAAGCCTGGGCAGACCGTAGGGGAGCGATCATGGTGGACATGCTCATCTACTTTGACCTCCAATCTCGATCGATCTCCATCTGATTCTTGTCCCTGCAAGGCTTTGGAAACGGAGACATCGCTCTCTGCTTGAGAGTGACCCCCAGGGAGATAAGGGCGGAGGAGCGGAGGTCGGAGGAGGAGCAGAGACAAGCGATATCGAGGTGGACAAGCTGAATAAAGATGAGCGGTTCAAAGAGGGGGTGGAACATGTGATTGGGACGCTACGAAGCGGTGCGCCGGCTGACGGTGGGAAAAGCGAAGGTTAGGTAGGATGAACGGAAGCAGAAGAGGGAGCAGAAGCGGGCGCTGGCGATGGTGATGGTGATGCTACGGCCTACGGACGAAGATTTGCAAGCTTCCATCTTACCAACCAGGGCCCAGGCCCGCGCACAGTTCATCGACCTTGAGGGCTAAGCAGTGGACGGAGAAGAGCGATGGAAGCGCGCGATACCGCCCACAGCCCACGTTCTATTCTCAACGAAGGATACTGGACATCGATCACGACGATTCGCAATCCGAGGGGTGAGTAGCAATGGGATCCCTTGAAAGCCGAAGATAGGGACGATCGCCGCTGACGCCGCAACGTCCTTTGCTTTCCCAGCAGAACTTCATAAGTGCATAACAACAGGAACATGGACATTGAACAAGAGCCGGCAATGGCGAGGGCATACAGCTGTGAGATGGGCGAGAAGCAGCGTGAGTAAACACGCTTCAACTTTCCAACCTCAGGTGCTCTACTCATCGAAGAGCAAGCACTGATACTCTGTTCCCTGTTCTATCTGGTGTTTTGGAACAGAGGCAGGAGAGGCTCAATTGAACCAAGGAGCTGACCTGACCAAGTCCTCCAAAGTTCAAGCTCGTCAAAGGAGCTGTGGAAGCAAGCAACACAGTGTTGATGTACGTGTTCATTGCGCTTTGCTGTCTCTTACATGTCGGATCTCCGCCAGAAGCTGTCCAGTGCTTCGATACTCACTCAGCAATCTCGATGTCCTAATTTTCAGGTCATAGACATCTGCACCACGGAGGACGAAGCTCGGGAGTCACTGCAAAGAAACAAGACGGAAATGGCCAAAGGGTTTGCGGAGACCGTTGGGGAGCGTAGGTCCGCTGCGGCATGCGCCGAGAATGTGATGGATTCAGACGAGCAGGAGCAAGGAGGGGATGATCCTCCAATGGACAATGGTAGAGGCAGGCGAAGCGATCGAGCCATGCGCTGATCTTTTCCAGCGCGCATCACGTCCACGGTTCAAGACACAAATATCGGATCAATGTTGTCTCTGCGCTCGCCCTGTCGCCGATCCTGATTCGCCACACATCGGATCGCGCCGCCTCGTTCGGGCTTACATATTCCACCGGCTGCTCGCACACCTATGGCACATCCGCCCATTGGCCGCTCGCATCCGCTTTCTCGTGGCCTCGATAAGGCATAAGCGCGCCCGCCGCTTTGTCTTCTTCTTTCTTGGTCAACCTTCAAACTTCAAAGCCCTAACTCTTTGACGGGTTGCTCGTATACGTTTGCGCGTTTACCTGCTTCTTTCTACAGCTCATGTGCACTCTGCGAGCACTCTGCACATTGCACAGTGCGCTCCATTCCGATGAAAAGACGACCAAATTTCGCACGCTTTCTGGCCTAGGTCATGTGTCAAATGTGGATCATCAAACGTGAGTATGTCATTCCAGTATGGGTGTATGGCATCCAGTATCCAGCCGTCCATTCCTGACACTACGTCTCTCTTCCCTCAACTACACTTAGATCTACACCGACATTGTACTGTTGCGGAAACGGTGCAAGACAAGCGGTGTGCTTCCGAGGAGTTGGTTTCTGGACTCTAGGTAAGCAATGAGCATTGTGGGAGTGAGGTTAAGAGTCATGAGCGGAGACGACTGCCGTTGAGTCTACTGACCTACCTGATCTTCATCAATCAGGATATCAGGCTGGTCGATTACGACTCCCGTGAAGTCGCTGCTCGCTGGACTGTACATCTTCCCAGACCTTATAGTGTAAGGCCGTTCTTATCGAGCGTGCGTGTCGACAGCAGACGCTGACACTTCTCCTCTTTCTCCTTTCAGCAACGTCACGAATCTCAGGCGGCGAACAGAAACACATGCAGTTCGGGATCGGAGAGTTGCAGAACGCAGAATGTCGACGGATCCATACGAGGGAGGGTAATGAAGGAAGAAGTGCAATTGCCGAGGGTCATGGTGAGTTAGAGATGGAGGTTCGGAACATGTGTCAAACAACAGAAATCAGAACATCTACTGAGCAGGATGTCTTGCCTCTTGATCTCCCGAGCAGTTTAAGCACGGCAACCAGGGCAAAGTGGCGGCAAGGCTGGGCGGCGTAGAGACAAACGCCAGCAAGGACTCCAACAGCCTGGGAAGTTCTGAATGTGGATGTCACCGTTGGCAAGTCGTCGAGCAGGGAACAAGCCAGGACCGTCCGCTTTGGCCTTGCCGACATCTTCATGCCTCCACGATACCAAGGGCTCTGGAAATCGATCGTCGTGGACCCACTGCGCGCGTGTGGAGGCAAACAAGTCAGTCGATGGTGCAGAGTGGGAATTGCTTTGAGCAGGGCTGCTACTGACCTCGCATACAACTCGATTTGCGTCAGAATCCACACGCATTCGTTTGCTCGCGGCAGAAGATGAGGACGACGTGGAGGAGGCCGACTCTGTCCTGGAGGACGAGGAGGATGCTGAATTGGTGACGAAGATCTCATCGTCGTCATCGTGGAACGACAACCATCGCAGGTCGGCAGGGGTCATCCACTTTGCAGGCCTGTCTGGACTTGGAGACCGACGACGCTTGCCTTTGGTTGCTTTAGGCCGAGAGGCCAACGTACAGGTGGCCGAGAGGAGGCGATGCTCGCCTTCCGGACTATCATCACCGTCGACATCTGTTGAAACATCGTCGTTGGACAGATTGCTCCCGCTCTTCGTCTCGGATACCGGTCCCTCGTCACTTGGAAGGAGGTCGATCTCGTCCGCCGCTTCATCGTCCGCAACACGGTGTACTTCGGCGTCAGAGGCTTGCAGGTCGTTGCGGAGGGCGATTTGTCGAGGGGCGACGGAAAGGGAGAGGAGTAAGAAGGGGGAGGAGTGTAAGGAGGGGCCGGGGAGGAGGAGAAAATGATGATCGGATTGTTGGACGTCATGATGCCGAAGGCAGGGGGAACGATGGGTGGCAGGAGACTAGAAGGCGAGAAACAATGAAGGAATAGGGAGAGGGGACAGAGCCGCAAGCATGGTATGGATCGCATACTGCATCTTATATACACACGATGTTCTTGCAAGGAACGCATTATGGCCCAACGCAGGCTATTCCACAGGCTATTTCGCAAGCTATCCTGCAGGCTTTTTCCTTTGGTAATTCTCACTTCGAAATAGCCTGCACGATAGCTTACTGTTGAGCCGCTCGATCTCTATCAATTGTTTGTATGGACATCATCGTATAAGTATGCATTACGCGCGGATGATAGATCAGAATTCAGATGACAATGGTAGCTCATTCGCTGAGTGAACGAAGCTTGCGTTTGCTGTCATGAGTAACCCTGATGAAGCGACCAGCGCGATCGCGAACGGGGAGGTCGACCTGTTCCGCCGAAGTATCGCCGCGAAGCTTGAAGCATCCAGGTCGCCTGTCGGTGCCGTACAAATGCGTACCGAGGTTGGAGACCTTGGTTGCAGGGACACTGTAGTATCCGTGGCACAATCGACACCTCCAACGCTCCGTCATGGCCTGCTTGTCAAAGGAGCTTGCCTCGACTTCATCGTCCGTAGGTGCAACGCTCTTCAGGTGAAAGTACTGAATGTACCCAGTAGCTGTGCCCAGAAGCGAGTTCCGTGCATTCTTGCTGAGGGACTGGCACAGGAGGGCGAGAACTTCAGCTGGTGAAAGGGGACCGCGGTATAGACGAGCGGGAGTATCGAATAGGGCGGATTGAGGCTCGTATGGCGCAATTGAGAATGGGTTCGGCACGGTGACTGTGGAGGCTGGGTTGACGGTGTCTGATTCTCGCAGTACTATAGCACCGGAGGCGCCTTCTTCATCATCCGAATTGTCTTCGTCGTCAATGGTCCTATCGTTGGAGCTGGAAACGGCCTTCGTCACAAGGAAAAGAAGTTCGTTGGTCAGCAGACTAGCTCTGTCGGTATACGTGGGAGATCTTTGAACAATCGGGGGGAAGGTGTGGACCACATACCTGAGCAGATGAAATAGGCGGACATAAGGACTGAAACGGGATAAGTGTTGCTTGAGCAGCAGCTGACTCGAAGAACGCGTCAAACTGGGCCTGCACCGCCTTTTGGACTCCTTCCGCTGGATTCCATTCTGTGTTACACTGTGAGATAGATCGTCAGTAAACGCAGCACAAGGTAACCACTAACCCCAAAGCAATCACAAACGCACCCATATTTTGAGCCAATCAGGCTGCATTCCACGACAGACGCAGGCTTTGACAGCTCTATAAGCGTGAGCATAGGCTGCTCTCACCGAGGGATGGAGCATATCGAGGCATAGCTGCGACGGCGTGGGCTGGCCGTTTTCATTGGTGGTGGGAGGCAAAACAACCTCGGGTGCAAATCCGTGCTCGAGACTGGTGAGCACCGCACTGAGATCAAACGCAGTGTCGACCCTGGGCGAGTTGCTCATGAGTGCAAAGGCCACTTCTTGTGATATCGAAGCTGAGGCTGATGGAGGGAAGTGGTGCCGAAGTGACTCTGAGAGGGTGTCTGGGAGGGTGATGGTTGCGGAAAAGAACGCGTCGCGTCAATCTCGTCGAAGAAATCATCCGTCGCGCTTCTCCCACGTGCCTGATTAGCACCCAGAGGCTAGAGCGCGTTCTTCTTGGACATCACCTAGCCTCCTAGTCTCCATTCCTCATCCCAGTCACCACACGTACTACTACATCACCTCTCGCCTGACCAGCTCCTCCTCACTCTTCAGTCTACTCACCTTGAACAAATGTCGTGGAATCCTCTGAACTCTTCCAGCTTCGGCGGCTCCGGATCGTTTGGTCATGGCGGGCAGCATCGGAACCATGGCGGCGGCGCCTTTGAATGGATTGGCGGTGGGGAGGGACAGCAGAGGCTGGGGAACAGTCTACCAGACCGTCGCGTTGGAAGCTTTGGTTGGAACAGTGGAGGAAGAGAGTCTGCTGGTGGCGGAGGGCAGCAGTATCCTTTCGGCGGTCTTGGAGAAGGCAATGATGGAAACAGCGGAGGGCAGCAGTATCCTTTCGGCGGTCTTGGAGGAGGCAATGATGGAAACAGCGGAGGAGGATGGGTTTCCGGCGGCCTTGGGGAGCAGCAGTATCTTGGAGGTGGCCTCGGGGAGAGCAACGGCGGAAACAGCACCAGTGGAGGGCAGCAGGATCCTAACGGTCTTGGAAGAAACAATGACGGGAACAGCGGTAGCGGAGGGCAGCAGTATCCTGTTCTTGGCCTTGGAGAAAACAATGGAGGCGCCGAGCAGCAGCGAGCGCCAGGTCAAAACGCTGCTAGCGGGAGGCAATCTGGATTGGACTCACCAGACATCCACCACAGCTCAGGGCACCTCTCTACGGCAACAGGCAGGGGAGCGGATCGTCAAGGCCTTGGGCGAGCGTCGAATCAGGCTGAGATGGGGAATGGGGAGGAAGAAGAAGATGATGATGACAACGACAACGAGGAGGAGGAACATGGGAATGATGAGGATGATGAGAGGGACAAAAACATGGACGACAAAGATGACGCGGACGAAGACGAATCCGAAGGAGACAGTGACGATGCTTACGCTGAAGAAGATCAAGATTCCGACGAGGAGGAAAGCGAATCCGACGAAGACAATTCCGAGGACGACAACGGCGGTGAAGATGATGAGGACGAGTCGTCCGATGAGGACATGCAGCTCGAGGTGGAAGGTTTGGCGGCTGAGGCAATAGGTCAGCCGTCTCTCCCAAAAAGAGCGAAGAAGGTCAGCAAGCTCAGCGCTGCAGCTCTCGCGGAACTCGATGTGGCGCGTTTGGATGTGGACGACCTAATCAAGCGAGTGGCAAACAATCACAACCTTCCAACTAATGTGGTGCGGAAGAAGCTTGGAGTTTACTTCGCGGTGGGCCGCAAACGAAGTGATTGGGTTCGGTACTCCAGATGGCATGCTCAAAAGCGACGCAATCCGCACCCAGGTATGTACATGAATGGTTTCAAGACCACCATGCTTCGAACGTCGAACTTTGAACTTCATAAGCTGAACTGCGTATCCTATTCTCTGCTTCTTGTTAATCAACGAAGATGATCTCGTTGCTCGAAACACTGCAGTAGGAGACGCGTGGAATGAGATCAAAGTAGATACACGCAAGCGCAACAGGACGATGAATAAAGTCGCGGAGTGGGAACGTTCTGCGCTCGCCGATATCAGCGAGGAGGCTGCACAAAAGGCGATACATCGTTTCTCCAAGCAGGCTAGTAAATTTGTGAGTACATATCACATCGTCTCATGCGTGCAGCGTGGGAAATGAGGACTTGGCTCCTAACAACGTACCTCTTTCTCTCCTGCTTGTGACTAGGTCAAGGCAGTAGAGCTCAACGACGGAATTGCTGCCGTTGTGGTCGCTGCGCACCCACACACGATGACTCGGACAGTCGCAGCAGGAAGTCTCCATAGTCTCAAGCTGTTCGAGAGGGCAACTAAAGGAGCAGAACATCTCAATCACATTCGACAGAACTTTCGGTCCCTTGTCCACGCCCATCCTCCGAGAGCACAATTCCGTACCGAAAGATTGGACCAAAGGCGACGCCTAAGTGGGACGAGATGAAGTTTCCTCAATTCAAAACTCATTTGAATCAGGCTCTACTGCGATGGGTGGATGGAGGATTGTTGCGCCTCAAGAAGGATGCGGTCAAAGTGGGCTGGCAGGTAACAGCAAAGGAATCTCGGCTCAAGATGATGTACACCGACTTCTTCGACTTTCTGGCAGACGTTGGACTCTGCGTCGAAGGCTGGCCGGTCGCTTGCAAGGACTTCCTCTCCGACGACGCTTCCTATGCGGAGATCATAGCCACCGAATCTACTTCTTCAAGTCTACGCGTCTACTCGGGATCTCTCTTGCATTGGAATCGCTGGAACAAGAAGACCGCTGCTCCCGCTCTATGGGCCGCAGTGAACACGAACACGGTACGATTGGCAACTTTGCCTCGCAGCAGCGACTAGTCCCCGTCCAGATCCCAATCCAGTGTAACTCTTTTTCTTGTCTGCTCTCTGGTGCCCCTTCATTCCTACTTTCCCCAATTCCAGCTTTCGCGTTTCCGTTTCTTTGCATACCTCATAAGCATCCTTTACAACGCCAGTGTATTGCAACTTTGACTATCACTATTCACTCCTGAAGCCCTGAAGGCTAAAGGCAAGGAGAAGTGAGCATTGAGAATTATCATAGACATTTCACAATCTACAATGATGAAAGTCGGTCGAGGACCGAGGTAACCGTTCATTGCGGCGATGGGAGAAGTACCACACCGAGGGAAGACTAAAGAGTAACAGAACGAAGATAAAAGGAAGGAAGCAGAAAGAACAAGGAAGGAGAGGGAGCGAGTGAGCGACAGAGGGAGACTGGGCGAGGGAGCGGGATAGGGAGAGGGACTTCTGTGAATGCAAAAGGAGGAAGAACCGGCGAGCGGCTCAGCGATGCGGGATGCCGACAAGATGTTGGAAAATGGCTGGAAGACATTAGAATGCAAAAGGTAAGATGTCAGCAGGAGGGTTCAACGGGCTTCACTTTCGTCGGTCATCACTGCCAAAAGAGGGACAAGGAGTCGTCGGTCATCACTGCCGAAAGAGGGACAAGGAGGAGCAGAAAAAAAAGGAAAGTCCTGTGGAAAAGCGCAAGGATAGATCACAAGTAAGCGTAGTACAGAAGACGAAATAGTAATGGAGGAGCACACCTCATATGTTCGTATATAATCTGTCAGTTGTGGAAAAGCAGAGTTGTTGAAGGAGAGGAAGTCAACTCAGCGGGACGAACGAAGCATGGAAAAAGGTTTGGAGCACACGGACACACTGTGCCACTCGCCCACTCACGAACTCTGGAAACATATCTGTGATCGGACTAACAGAGTTCATGGTTCAGACAGGAGCAGAAGAGATGAGAGTCAGCTGATTGAGAAAGAAAAACAGACGTCAACGAGAAAAAGGCGGTGTCGAAAACGATTGAAGAAAAGAGTTCTCACCTGGTGGGTAGTGAGCTTCATCTAAAAGAGAGGCCAAAAAGATCGAGAAGTCAGCGGATATCGATGAGAAAAAGAGGGCGAGGAGAACCGGGAGGAGAACCTGGCTAAATACCGAGCTCACCTTGGCCAGATGGCAAATGATCTAAGTCCTCAGATCTGCAGAGCAAAGAATCATCTGCAAAGAAGTTATAAAACGAAACAGAGAAAGAAGAGAACAAGGAAGTTCAGCTGTTGCGTCTGAGTTCTGACGGTTGACGCGTCGCTGTGAGGCATCGTACTGACCAAAGCAATCAAACCTATACTCAATGATCTTCTCCTCCCTCCTCCGACCTCCTCTTTCACCCACGCGTCCACGCCTCTCCGCTCCATAAGCAGCATACTTCGAGCTGGAAAGGTAATGCGTCCACGCCTCTTCGCCCTATCGGCAGCAATTGCAGCATATGTCGAGCTGGACAGGTAATGTATAACTACAGCTGTCAGATCAGGCGGCAGGAAGGAAAAGCGGAGCATATAGGGATGATGTGACGTACTCACGTACCTTCGTCGACCACAGGTCTGCAGGAAAGAGAACGGGAGGATAGGTCTGGAAGAGGAACCTGAAATGAGCAAAGAGGAAGAAGGAGAGGGAGAGAAAGATGTTGGGGGAGGTAAGATCAGCAGCTAAAACAGCGTATGTCTCGACAGTCGACTGCGCACAGATTATCGATGCCTACCTTTTGCGGTTTGAGTCGCAGATGTTCTGGTGCGAGGCTTCTGTGTGGGACCGCAGATGGCGTTCCGCGTTGACAAGCGCGTAGTCTGTACTCTGTAGATGCAAAAGGAGAGGTAGTGGAAATCAGCGAGTAGCTACTGGTTGAGCTGCTCATGTGTGCTGACTGCTGACTGTGCTCACGCCTCACTTGCTCGTGTGTCCTTGTTCGCGTAGACCTCTCCATCTTGCTTCATGGCTCATGAGTGAGTCATGCCTTCATGTGTTCAGTGCAGGAACCAGGAAACCAAGTGGAGGGAGTAGGGACGGCTTTTGGTGGTCAGTTCCCGATAGAGGGTTGAGGGCTTGAGGCTGGCCATGGTCTATCTGCGGTCGCGAAGTTGGCTGTTGACACTTGACAGGGCGCATCACGCATGGGACCATAAGTCCTTGGGACCAAGAATGCCAAATGGTATGCCAGTCGAAGAATTGAGGGAGGCATCAAAACAGCGATGAGCCCGCGCGACGCGTTTGAGACGTGACCATCTCTGTGGAGAGCGCAACGCGACGCGTCGCGTCGCCACGGTGATCAATATTTAGTGTTGCGATCATGAGGAGTGGCTCTCTAATCTCTATCTGTGCTACCATATAGGAAAGCTGAGAGACAGCTCCGGTGCCTGCCTCCTGTGGTTGGCGATTTTCCTCACTGTTAGAGCAGCCCGTTGCCGAGGAAAATCGCCAACTGATACTCCTTGAGTTTATTATGCACCTCTTATATCACATCTTTAAAGTTGTACTGTAGTGTAGCCACAGGTGGCATGGCGCATGCTGCAGCAGCGCAGCAGACGCACGGAAATGATTAATGATTAATGATTAATGATGGTTGGCAGGGCTGCAGATTAAACCAGCCTAAATTTAGCCAGTGTGTTGGAAGTTGGCGGCATTTGGTGGTGGATGGTTGTATGGCGCCGGACTCTCACAGTGGTGGAAGCGGTGGAAACTTCTGGAACCTCATAAACCAGCAGGGTTACGTGGAACCCTCACTACTAAGCAGTATATAAAGACCCATGCAGACTCTCAAACCCACCGCTCAATCCAAGCACAACATCAAGGCATTCGTGTTACCTTCTCAGCATCTCTCCGCGAGATTACAAGGTTGCAATACGAATTCATTGGACCTAGAGGCAGCCTTAGTCAAAAGTCCAACAGGTTATGAGCTCAGTTACTCGTCCCGAGAGTATGGAGCGCTTCGGCAACCCGGAAAGCGGTTCGTCCGCTGGTGGAGACGCTGACCTTCGAAGGGTGATGGAGGTGCTTGAGCGGAAGACCCGCGAGGGGACACCGCTGGCTGATGCCCTCCGTGATGTGATGACAGCTGCGACGGGCGAGCGTGGTGAGCGAGCCCCGAGCGAGTTGTCTTATGGCCCTGCAAAGAAGGTTTCGGTCTTCGAAATGGCTGTGTACCACACTGCAGCAAGAACGGTCAACCTACTCCCGAAGCTCGAATTCCACACATACTCAACTTGGTACTACAAATTCCAATCGCACATCAGCACGATTCCCAACGCAGTCGCACATCTCAACGGCGATGAACACCCGGCCGGATTCAAGCGAAACGGACAGACCTTCCCCTCGACGGCACCAACCGCCGGCTACGACCCTGAAATTGACCTTGCTCTCGGTACCATGCTGACAAACACTGCGGGTATGAGCCTGAACAACGTCATTATGCGGCTCGCTCGCAAGCATGGGAACCTGATCACTCACCTTCATGAGGCACTCAAAGAGCATGTTGCAAGGTCTGACACGGCCACGCAGCTGCGCCTGGAGGATGAGCTGGCAGTGATCAAGCAGGGATCGGAATCGATTCAGAAACTCGGTGATCGATTGCTGGGCATGTTCGAGCGCTGCGAGAATGCGGGGATGGAATTGAGCGAGCGTCAGCAAGTTGCGCGTCTTCTCAAATCGGTAAACGAGCGCTATGCAGCGCGTCGGTCAACGATTCTCGAGTCACTCGATCGCCACGAACCTATTACATTCAACACGGCACTGGAAAAGTTCAAACAAGAGGAGCAGTTGTTCAGCGACCAGACCAAGTCAGACGTGACGGCAACGGCTCGGATGGTGAGGGACGATACTCACCAGCAAGGAAACGGAAACTCTGGTGCGGGTGGTGGTGGTGGTCGTCGTGCAGGACGTGGCCCGCAGTGCTACGAGTGCAAAAAGTGGGGTCACCTCAAGCGAAATTGCCCGAGTCTCAACAAGAAGACTCTTGGCACCAACAAGACTCAACCCAACAACGACAAGGGTCAAGACTCGTTCTCTCGACAATAGGGACTCGGGGCGGTGCCTTTCACTGCAAGCAATATACACGCGTCAGCTTCTTTCACACGCGCATGCTTAGCAGCGGAGATACCGCCCGGACTGAAAGCTCACCTCTGGTACGAATGGATTCTCGACACGGCTGCTTCACACCATATGACCTGGTGCAAGTCCGTGTTCGATGAGTTGGAGGAGGGAGAGTTTGGACAAGTCAGCCTAGCTGACGACAGCGAGTTGGACATCAAGGGAGTGGGGAAACTCACACTCAGGATGGTCGGGGAGGACGGAGAGCGGGTGCTTCGGCTCCACAACGTGCTGTGGGTGCCGGAGCTCAGTTCAAACCTTCTGTCGGTTATGCAGGCAGTGCATGGCGATGTGAAGTTTGAATTGGGATCTGGTGGGATGAGGATTGGGTGCGAGGGCGATATGTCAGTATGGGCGCCGCACGTCGCCGATCGGGGTGGGTGCATACTCACAACGGCAAACAGAAGGGCATCGGCGACGGCGCGGCAGGCAGCAGCAACGGGCGCAAGCCCAGAGGCTCGGCTGCTTCATCAGCGAACGGGACACCCCTCTCCCAAGGTCGCAGTCGAGATGTGGGAGAGGGGAGTCGCAAACGGAACGAAAGTCAGCAAGAATGACTTCATCAACGCATGTCGCGAGTGCGACGACTGCAAGCAGACGAAGGGGACACGCTCCAAGTTCCCTCAGTCGTCGACAGTGGTCAAACGTCGACTCGGCCTCGTGTGCGTGGACGTGATTGGACCACTGGAGGAGGGAACGGGAAGTGATGGGGAGAAGTACGTACTCACCATTGTGGATGGAGCGAGTCGGAAGGTGTGGGCGTACCCGATAGCGTCAAAGGCGAATGCATTGACGGTTTTCATTGAGTGGGTACGCCGGGCACAGAACGAGACGGACGAGCGGCTGGTGGTGGTGCGGTCGGACAATGGGAAGGAGTTTGTGAATCGACAGTCGCAAGACTGGGCGAAGGAACTCGGGGTCTGGTGGGAGACCACCAACCCTTACACCAGCCAACAAAACGGTGTAGCCGAGAGGTGGAATCGGACACTGCAGGACAGAATGCGGTCAATGCTCCTAACATCAGGACTTGGCAACTCATACTGGCCACACGCAATGAGAGCGGCTGCTTACGTTCTCAATCGGACGCCCAGAATGAAGGATGGGCGGCGAATTCCGGAGGAGATCTGGACGGGGCGGAAGGTGGATCTGTCGAACCTTCGCGTGTTCGGCTGTCTATGCTGGCCGTTGGTTCAGAGTGGGCAGAGAGAGGGTAAGCTTGCATTGCGGAGGATCCCAGCTGTGTTCCTGGGCTATGGCGAGCGGACGAAGGGGTGGATGGTCTACATACCAAGCAAGTCCACCCATCGCACCGCCCATAGTCGGGACGTCGTCTTTGACGAGCATCGTCGCTACGATGACGTCCCGGTCCCCCGGAAGACAGGCTCGCTGGAGGACGTGCTGGACTGGCACGAGGAGTGGAGCCTGGTGGAGGACAAGGAGGAGGAGCGGGGAGAAGGAGGGTCAGTAGAGGTTGCCGAGTCGGTGGGAGCAGGAGGCATTGAAGGAGGCAGTGAAGGACTCACCAAGGAGGGTGCATCGGATGGGCGGCAGGAGGCGCCGCAGGAGAGAGGGAAGCAGGTGGCTGAGGCGGTTGAGGGGGCTGTGGTGGACGACGGAGGGATGGAGGCTGAGGAGGAGCTGGGGGCGGCTGCTGAAGAAGGAGGTGATGGAGGTGAGGAGGAATGGGATGAAGAACAGGATGAAGAAGCTCACCTCGAGCAGCTGCTGATGCGCGCGCAACTGGACGGCCTGCCAACAATCGAAGAGGTCGAAGAGGAGCTCGCGCCGGCGTTCAGCGATCCAAGTCTCCCGAAGAGCGTTCCGACGGAAGCCAGCCAAGACTCACCAGGAGCAACGACATCCACACCAACACCCGACCGCGGCACAGCAGCGGAGCGCGCACACGTCCAGCGCATCCGCGAGCAGCGTCAACCGACGAGGCGCTCTGCGCGTTTGGAGAAGCTGCAGGGCAAAGCCCAGCAGGTCCGCGCGTATGCGATGGCGGTCAAAGGGGCACTGTTGGTGGGAGGAAGAGTCAGCTCTGATGGCGTTCCACTTGAACCCAAGACACTGGGCGAAGCCAAATCGCGCTCTGAGTGGGGGAAATGGAAGGATGCCATGCAGGAGGAGTATGACTCACTGGTGAAGAAGAAGACATGGGTGAAGGTCTCGAGGCGTAAAGCGAAGAGGCTGATCCGAAGTCGATGGGTCTACAAACTCAAGTTGGATGAGCTGGGGCGCGCGATGCGGTACAAGGCGAGACTGGTAGCCATGGGAAACACACAAAGAGCCGGAATCGACTATGGGGAGACCTTCTCCCCGGTGGCTCGTATGGCTAGTCTGCGCATCTTGCTCGTCCTGGCGGCCAAGTTTGGCTGGATCGTGGAACAGTTGGACGTCGTCACCGCGTACCTGAACGGCATACTGCACGATGAAGTGTATATGCAGCAGCCACCAGGCTTCGAGGACGGCACGGATGACGTTCTGCAGCTCAAGAGAGCTCTGTATGGGCTCAAGCAGAGCGGGAGGGAATGGAACGAAGTGTTAGTCGCGGCGCTCACCAAGGCTGGATTCGCCCAGCTCGACTCGGAGCCGTGCATCTTCGTCCGGAATCGCAATGACTGGAAGCGCATGGTGGTACTCGCCGTGTATGTCGACGACATCCTCATCTTCACCCCAAGTCGATCCGAGTGCGAGCAAGTCAAGACGTTCTTGCGCGAGGAGTTCGAGATGAAGGAGAACGGCGCGGTGCACCACTTCCTCGGCGTGCACGTACAGCGAGACGAGGCTGCGGGGACAATCACACTCAGTCAGCAAGCCTACGCCAACGCAATGCTACAGCGCTACGGCATGCAGAATGCCAATGGGCGTCATCTGCCCATGCGCGAACGAGGCAAGGAGGACCTTCCTGACTCACCGATGGAGATGGGCGACTACCCCGCCCGGGTCGGTAGCCTCATGTGGCTGGTACAGTGCACGCGCATGGACATGTGCTTTCCGGTGGGAGTCCTAGCTCGGAAGATGGGATCGCCTGATGAAGAAGCGAAGGCGGATGCTCAGACAGCTCTGCGATACGTGCGCAAGACCTCGGATCTCAAACTCACATACAAGCCTACTTCGGACGTCGTCCTTCAAGGATACGCGGACGCCGATCATGGTGGAGACCGGGAGGATCGGAAGAGCACCACTGGTTGGGTGTTCCTTCTCTTCGGGTGCGCAGTGTCGTGGAAGTCTCAACTTCAGAAGACGGTTGCGTGGTCGACGACCGAGGCAGAGTACATCGCCTTGGCGGAGGCCGGTCGCGAGGCACTCTGGATCCGCAACTTCTTAGGCGAACTCGGGCTGGAGCAGAAGACGGCGACACCACTCTATTGCGACAACGATGCAGCTACTTCCATTGCAAACAATCCTGCAGCGTTCGGCAAAAGCAAACACTTCGAGCTCAAGTACCACTTCACGCGGCATCAAGTACGTCAAGGCAGACTCACAGTCAGCCGAGTCGGCACCGATGACAATCTTGCGGACATCTTCACCAAGATGTTGCCGCGCGGGAAGTTGGAGGAAGCACGTCGCAGGCTAGGACTCTGCAGCTGATATCGAGGTGGGGTTTGGATTGCTGGATGGAGATTGGCGGGATGGTTCGGCCACGGCGCCAGGTGGGAGTGTTGGAAGTTGGCGGCATTTGGTGGTGGATGGTTGTATGGCGCCTAGCCTCAGTGACCCAGGCTGACCAGCATTTGAGCTAATTATCACGTGGTGTCCCTCCACTCAAGTTCCACGTGGTGACTTGAGCTAGATCGGGAACGACCAGCTCTGCTGGTCAGCCTGGGTCCAAATCAGCCTTTTTCCTTACACTGCAAAATAGAAAGTCTAACATTAACCACTGAAATTGATTCACCACCTTCCTCTCCATCCCAGCACACTGTCAGCCATAGTACAGCGTGTTAACATGGCCTCGACGAGCGCTCCAGCAACTTCTGCGACTTCGCCTCGCCCTCTCGACTGGGAAGAGATTGGCAAGCTACTCAGTTTTTCACCCAGAGAATGGCAGAAAGCCATAGCAGAGGCCTTTCATAAGTCCAAAGACGTTCAGCTTATTGCTCCAACTGGGGCGGGAAAAGGGAAGCTATTCGACATTCTGTTGGCGGTCTGGCCTGACAAGCTGTTCATCGTTATTCTTCCTCTTAAGGCTCTAGAGGAGGAGATGGCAAGTCGGTGAGCGTTTTTAAGTAGACTAGAGAGTGCAAGCGACGTGGACAGGCTGAACATCTTCTTTGTCTATTCCCATCAGGATCGGACCGAAGGCAGAGTATCTGAACGCAGAGCATCGAGACAGCAAGATCTTCGACCGCATTCGCTCCGGAGAAGTTGGCTGTGTGTTTTTGTCTGCAGAGATGGCCGTCAGTAAGGACTTCCTGCGCCTGTTTGAGGATGCTCAATGGAGGAAACGACTCGGCGGCCTCATCTTTGATGAAGCGCATACCTTGCACGACTGGGCAGTACAATCTGCGTTTCGGGAGAAGATCAAAGAGCTCAGCACCCTTAGGCATTGGGTGAGCAGGTCCAGAGATTCTCGAGGCGTGTTGTTTCGTACTCACTAGGCTCTCTTGTCCTCAGCTCGGGCTGCCGGCCGTGGCGATGTCGGGAACGCTCCCCGCCGAACATCGAGCTTCATTGAAGAAGTACTTTGAGCTACGGAACCTCGAGACGATCGATCTGGGCGTCAATAGACCAAACCTGTGCATTCGAATCGCGATGATGCAGCACCACCTTCCACTTTTCTCGACCTTGCAGCATACATGCCCGAAGTTTGGCCGGTGGGCGAGGACGGGATACGACCTTCTCCAATTCCGACGATCGTGTACTTGAACAACAAGGCGAAGCTCCAAATCATGCTGGAAGTGGTCGGGGCTTGGTATGCTCGAGCTGGATACGCTGGCAAAGTCACGACGTTCCATTCCGATTGCTTTGTCGATGATCTTGGCGACAAGCTCCACAGCAAATGCGTCCATGCCCTTCCACCGCTTCGCAAAGTTGTTCGGCTCCGTCCCGCTGAGCCATTGGGCTATTCTGATATGCATGTAATCGTCCGTGCTCGAGTATGCCGACGGCGATGAGGAAGGAGCATCCGGAGCTGGATTGAAGTGGTCCGAGCGGTACTTGCTGAGGTCTGCGGGAAACAGCGAACGGAGCAGGCTGCCGATTGAAAGGTTGCGGGACTTAAGGAAACGCAGAAACTCGAGCCGATCTCGGTCGCTCATGATTCCCTTTCGGCGCGGCTTGTGGGCTTTGGGAGGGTCGAGCAGAGTCTGGTCTGCGTCGTCTTCGTCCTCATCTTCATCCTGGTCGTCGTGAAGGGCCGCCTCGAGCTCGTCGACAAAGCTTGGCGCTGCCTCTGACTGCGCATCTGACGAAGTAAAGATGGCACTGGAGCCACTGGAGCTCTGCATTATGAGTGGTCTTTGAGGCTGGAGGAGGCGAAGGTGATGCTCTGCTGAGAGCCATTTCTGAGTGAGGTTCTTTCCCTGGTAAAATAGTTTTTATTAGCCATTGTGCAGTCCAAGTAAAAATAATTACTTGAACCCAGGCGGGCTAGCGCCCGGTTGATGAATCAACCTAGCCATGTTCCCACGTGGATTGGTTGATGATCATCAATTGACCGTGATCATCGCTCTGCCCGCCTGGGACACTGAGGCTATATGGCGCCGGACTCTCACAGTGGTGGAAGCGGTGGAAACTTCTGGAACCTCATAAACCAGCAGGGTTACGTGGAACCCTCACTACTAAGCAGTATATAAAGACCCATGCAGACTCTCAAACCCACCGCTCAATCCAAGCACAACATCAAGGCATTCGTGTTACCTTCTCAGCATCTCTCCGCGAGATTACAAGGTTGCAATACGAATTCATTGGACCTAGAGGCAGCCTTAGTCAAAAGTCCAACACAGTGCACATGTGACACAAACAAAGAGGCACTGAACCACACCTTTATTTTGAGATTTGAGGCACACCTGCTTCGAATTTCGACTGATCGCTGAGATAAGTAAAGTTACTTATGTACCTACTTGCTAGAGGAGTCTTCCAGCGGCTCTAAGGGGGTCTTTGGCTCCTGCCACGTCAGAGCCTCATCTTGAGGAGGATGAGGATGAGCGATGAGGATAAGGCGATGAGGATGAGAAATTGAGAATAAGGCGAGGAAGGCCCGACCTCCCCCTCGCGCTCATCGCTCACCTCTCGCTCGGCAGCAATGAGTCCAACGAAGACTTCATCGTACCCTCAACGTTGTCTCTTCTTCAGCGAACCCACAAAAAATATCAGAAGAATTTCTCGAGGTCAGGGTCGACCGAAGTAAGAACAAGAACAAGAACAAGAGGAAGTCTGTATAGCAAGAAGGTAGGGATGGGGGGGTTAGGGGGACCGATTCGGCACAAAGAAGAAAATAGAGGGAGTGTGGTGAAGTTGGGCATTCCGGCGTGATGGGCACCAGTTCGTAGGAAAGTGCCGACTTGTCTAAAAGCCAATAATTGGGGAGGGAAAGAAAGAAAGGAGCAAAAGCCTGGGGGAGGGGTTCCCGTACCAAAAGGGATGCAAAATTCCGTGAGGTCTGCGGTAGTGAAAGTTAGAGTCGGAGCAAAGGTGCAAACCTGATCGAAGTCGTCGTCGTCGTCGGAGAGAGAGAGAAAGTCGAAAGCGTCGAAGAATGGGACAGAGAAGGAAGAGACGAAGGGTCCGGGTACGTAGCAAGTCCAAAGGAGGGCGAAAAAGCAGAAGAGGAAGACCGTGCAGTGAGAAAACGATCCTTTGTGGCGAAATAACAGGTGGAGGGAGTGGCAGGTCTGGTTTGTTGCGTGTCCGGATCGCAGGAGGGCGGCCAGCAAGGATGAAGTCGGCGGGAGCAAAATTTTTGTTTTGTTTTGTAGGAGAAGAGTCCGTGGCACCTTGTTATAAAGAGAACGGAAAAGGGCAGCTGAGAGTCGAGGGAATGATGGTTTGAAAGGTCCGCAGGGTTTGGAGATAGTGGGCAAACTGGCTGCCCGTTCAGCAGCCAGTCGTAAGCTTGTTCTTGGGCCAGCCGTACTTTTCGCGAGGGTAGATCGTCAGATTTGGGTTCTGGAAAATGTCCGGATGATCTCTGCAGGAAAAAGGCAACAGGACAATGCGTCAGCTAGGTGTCACCTCTGTCTGGCACAAATTTTAGACTTACTCGATGTACTTCGACGTAGGGTGATCCCTGTTCAGATAATCCAGCAGAGGTGTGAAGAAAGGTCAGAAAGGCCTGTTGAACGTCATGTCTTGAAGCGGCTCTTGCTTCAACTTACGGAGGATCACAGCTGAGCTTCTGTTTGTTGCTTTCCTGGTAGAGACGGACGTACTCGAACAGCATCTGCAATGAAAATGAAACCGAATGTAGCGACACATCGTCAGCGCCAAACCCAACACGATGGCGATACCCTATGCCATTGAGAGAATAGACTCACGACTGCCGGGAACTGAACTCCAGTAAGCGGATCCCAATCGATCTGCTGGAAACCAGATGAAATGCCCAACTACAGTAGAGAAGTAGCGAAGAAACCCACAGTCAGCAACGCGCATTCCACACTGAAGAGGAGCGTCGGGAGCAAAAACTCACGTTCATTATGATCGACATCGGCTCCACAGGGAAGAGTCGTCGTCCAACCTCCATCGAAGGAACAGGGTCCAAAGTCGAACCTTTAGCCGTCCAAGTCGCCTTTCCATCGATGAACCAAGTAATCGTGCCCTCCCCAGACCCATCAAAGTCAGGGAAGTACTCAACTCCATACTTGACGAAGCGCTGATCGGTCTCCATAAACCCATCGTCCGGAACCTGCGCGTACCCCGAAACCGACTCCTGGTACGGCGTACCCTTGTAGTCGTTGATTCGCACCATATCCTCTGTTCCGTAGAGAACCGCGTTCCCGCCAATACCAGTGTCATTGAACCACTGCTGGGCAGAGTCGAAAGGTGCGATTTGGTAGGTCTGGGAAGCGTACGAATGCCGACCCTGTTGAGTGACCTCGAAGACGTCCAACTCCGGTGCAGAGCGGGCTGTGCCGAAAGGCCCTGGGTGATCCTCGTTCTGACATGTGCAGGAAGGCAACCGCATACCAGGCAACAAGCTGAGCTGACGTGGGTCCCTGCTGGAGAAGGTACTGAAGTTGGAGATCGTGTCCAGTGGGCCGGTCAAGTTCTGGTACAGCTGGTAAGGCATGATACCGGTGTCGCAAGAGTCGTATGAGTATGGCCACATTCCGTCCGTGGAGCCCAGATAACCCGGTCGACCCAAGTTGCCCATCATCCATGCCGCAGGCCAGTATCCCTTCGTTGTAGGTCCTCCCGGCAAGACGGCCGAAAACTCGATGTATCCACCCTGGTAGCAGAACTTGTTCCAACTCTGCAGCATGCCCGATTGGAAGTTGAGGTTGTGATTTGGCAAAGCCTCCATCGTTATCTGCAGCCTGCCGTTCGTGGTGTTGATCGCTTCAGGAGAGTACCATTGGTAATCGTGCGTGGCGCCGTACCAGATATCAACCGCCTCCCAGAAGGGATCATCGCCCGGCCAGAAAGTGCGACCCTCCTGCTCAAACTCGTCACTGAAGACCAGCTGGTACTGTGTCTGACCCTCCACGGTACTCTGGAATGTGTACGCATCCTGAGGAGTATCAGGGTCGATGAGTTGGAAAATCTGCAAATCGGGCACTTGTCCAGTCCCATTCGTCCCGCCTAGGTTGGTGGCACCGGCTGTCTTGTACGATTCGCGGTGAAGTGTGCGACGAGCGGATAGCCAGCGAACAAAGCCAAGCATCCGGAAATGACGATGGCCAACGCAGCGACGTTGAACAGACCACGCGGCGACATTGTTGCGCATCCCTTGTCCTTCTGATCCTGCTCCGGGTCTGGGTTGTGCAAGTAGTCATCGACATCCTTGTCCTTCTCATCCCACAGCAGGTTGTCAACAGCGAGCGATCCCCCCAGTCCACTAAGACCGGGTGTGTTCACGGCACCAGGTCGGGCCATGAGGAACTGTGTGTCCCGATAGGAGGAATTGGTCCCACTCGGGCTAGGGCTGAGAGGATACCGACCCTGGCCGTACATGGAGCCGCTGACGGTGGCAGGACCCGGTGGGAACGAAGCGACGATGCCGCTCATACTCGCACCGGGGCCAGCTCGGCCCAGTAGTGGCTGTGCGGCGGAATTGCCGTACGTGCTTTCACTGCGGATGCTGGGACCATGTCCAATGGACGAGGAGTGGGTGTGGCCGATCGTGGATGATCGAGGACCTGGTGTGGCCGGAGCAAAAGGCGGTCGCATCTGTACGGCGTAAGGAGCGGTGGCCGTACTTCTGCTATTAGGAGGGATGACCGAAGTCACGCTGGCATTGGCCGTGGGAGATGGTAGCCTTCGCTCTGACAGTTCTCTCTGAAGCATGATCTGCTGTGCGGTCGGTCCCCCGCGGATCTGCTTGGAAAGCGGCCTGGAATCTGATGTAGACCCTCTGGCGTCATATGTCATGGTCGATCCGGCTCGTGATAATGGCAGCGGTGGTTGTGATGGTGCATTTGCCGCTGACGATGAATTCCTCGCCGAAGCCGGCTCGCTTTCAGGCAGCTTGAGCGGCGGTAGTGACCTGGGCGACACGGCGTGATCGACACCTTTCTGAAGAGCACTGCCCGCTGTCTTTGAAGGTTGTCTTGTGTGTGCGTTGCTGGGTTCCCTTGGTACGTCGCCTACGTTATCTGTGCTAGATCCGAAGGGATCCTCGGGCGAGGATGTCGAGATGGAAGATGGTTCGGACGACATCGTTGCTGGGGGCCCGCCGTTCTTCTTCCTTTCCTGTGAGTCGCGCTGCTGTCTGTCTGTCTGTGTCCTTGATGTCTATATGTGTGTGTTGTTCTGTGAGTGTGTCGTCGACGTCGTGCTGTTTGCCTTCCCAATCGATCTTTTCTCGCTGGAGGGCGTCGTTATGTTGTTCGCTTTGGGGGTCTGTTGGGTGAGAAAAGGGTCCCGTCCATTCCGGGCATTCCACCTGTATCCACCCCGAGACGGCACGGGATCTCCGCCACGGACGGATTTTTAGACCAGCATCGATCGCCATTCGCCGCTGTAGGAGCCAAGCAGGCGGCGGCTTATTCTGCATAGGTCAGACTTCCCCGAAAATTGGCAAGACCCTTTGATTAAGAGTCTCAGATCTTGAATGAATCGGTTATCTTCACTGCAAAGTGACCTCACCTCGACCCTCGCGGCCTCGCTCGCGGCATCGATTGGGAGAGAATGCCCGGCCCACTTGTGTAGAAAGTAATGACATTTTGCATGAACTTTGCTTGGATGCTTTGGCTTTCAAAAGCACGCGCGAGCGGCGACGTGCTGCTGGCGCTCGCCTCTTCTTGGATCGTCTCAACGTCCAGCGACCCTTCGAAACCGTGGAAAGAAAAAGGTCCATTAGTCCGAGGTTATAGGGTCCGGAGAACAGGTCGATAAATCGGTGCCAATGAACGCATTATTAGGGACGAGTCATACCAGGCGCGCGTCTACTTGGGTATACGAGTAAATGAAGGTGGTCGATGCTTGATCGAGTGAGCGAGGTGGGGGAGCTTGACCTAATTTTGTTCACTCCCGGTAGGGGATGCGGAACATGCCCTCGGCCGCTTTGCGGAAGCCGCGTGCCTCTTCCTCCGTGGCACCTTCCTTCGCCTCAAGCTTTGAGAGCGCAGCCACGATGGCATCGTACGTCTCGTCCGACAATTTCGACGGGTTGCGCACGTAGATGTCGACACCGGCAGCCGTGAAAAGCGACTTGGAGAAGTAGGTCACTAGCCAGACGGGCTCGTCTGCGGAGGCGGAAGGGTTGCCGAAGGCGGGCGAGGCTCCGATGACTTGCCAGTGCGCCGAGAGAAGTCGGAGCCAGCCGAGACCACCCAGTGGAAGGTGGCTCTGCAGGGCATGTATGCAGATTATCAGCATTTACTATCTTTCCAGCCGCAGCATAAGAGGTAGACTCACCCATTAGTCGCCTTAGCATCGAGCTTGTTCAAACCACGCAGCCAGTTCTTCTTGCCTTCCTGACGCAGCTTCTTGAACTTGGCCTGTCCAGCCTCCTCCTTCCCGTCCTCGAACCAGTTGATCTCGTCCTCAAACTGGAGCGTGCTCTTGCCTGGGATCTGCTCTTCACCAAGGGCGGGCAATCCCTTTTCAGTCTTGTGGTATGAGATGACAACGTTGGACCGCTTCTTCCAGAGGGACAGGGAGGTGCCAACGACGGCCCAGTCTCCCATGAACGCCTCGTAGGGGAACGCGGTCGAGCTGAGCACGTGCGAGGGCGAGGGTGCCCCTGAGGAAGGGAAGTGGATGTACGGGGCGACGTCGGCGGGGGCGGTAGATGCCATCGTGGGTTGCGGGAGGTTCTATGCGCGAGGGTGTGCAAAGAGAAGCAGAGGATGATGGTGGAAGGTGTCTGCGAGCTCATTGAAGTGAGTTGGCTTGGACCTCCCTCCCAAAAAACATCAGCTCACTCGAACATCTCACTCACTCACTTGGCAAGGCGCGATGGTTCGGTTCAGGTTCGAAGCTTCTCTCGGCCGGAAGAGTCGGCAATTCCCGGCGTTCGATGGACCGGATCACGTGAGGAAATGGGACCTCGAGTCACTCGCTCGCTCGTCCTTCCTCCCTTGGCCCAACATCGTCGGTACACACAGTCTCCTCATCCTTTCTTCTTGTTGAAATATTCGAAAGCGAAAGGAGTCATCTTTCCTGCGCGCGCGTCTCTCCTGCCAGCGTCCTACTAAAAGGTGAGCGCTCCCACTCGCAGCGGGTTTCCCCCTCGACTCCCTCGTCCCCTGGCTTATCGTTGACCTCGCATTTACCCCAGCAGTCTCGTTCAGCACTCTCCAGCAAGATGGCATCAACACGCACTGGTCTGCGCCAGCTCACCTCGCTCATCGGAGCGAGTAGCCTCTCCTCCGCCCGGGCCGCAACCGCGAGCTCAATGCCGGCTCGTATGATGCCCCTCAGTAGCCGCTCCCTCAGCACTACCATCAGCACACGCGAAGCAGCCGTCGCCGCTCAGACCAAGACCAACACCCCCGGCGCATCGATCTCCCCCGCAGGTGTCGCAGGCGCCGTCGCAATCGACCCCATGACCGGCGAAGCCACGGGACTGCCAAATCTCGATGCTTCCTCCGTGCTTTACGAGGTCAACTCGGCCGCGCCTACCCCACCACCCAACGCCAGTCTCGTCTTTGGTCAAAGCTTTGCTCCCCATATGCTCACGGTCTCATGGACCTCGACGACCGGTTGGGCCGCCCCTCGTATTCACCCATACGCGCCCTTCAGCCTCGATCCCAGTAGCGTCATTTTCCACTATGCGCCGACATTGTTCGAGGGCATGAAGGCATACAAGGACGTCAACGGCCGCGTCCGTCTCTTCCGGCCGGACATGAACATGAAGCGGATGAACTCGAGTGCAGCCGCGTTGGCATTGCCTGTAAGTCTGTCTCCTGTCCTTGAAAATCCTTCCTCATGAAATTGATGAGCTGATGATGCGCTTTTGTGTGCTCCGCCAGCAATTTAACGGCGTTGAGCTCACAAAACTCATCAAGCAACTCGTGGCTATCGATGCCAACTGGGTTCCCTCTGCTCCTGGCTACTCTCTCTACGTCCGTCCAACCTTGATCGGAACCCAGGCCGCGCTCGGCGTCGCCCCTTCCTCCGAAGCCCTCCTGTTCGTCATCAGCAGCCCTGTGGGTCCATACTACAGGACCGGCTTCAAGCCCGTCGCACTCGAAGCCGATCCAACCCGCGTCCGCGCTTGGCCCGGTGGTCATGGTCAGTACAAGCTCGGCGCTAACTACGCTCCCGGCATCCGATCACAGATGAGCGCTGCCACACGCGGGTACCAGCAGAACCTGTGGCTCTTCCGCAACCGTCTTGCGGGCGATGAGAAGGAGGAGGACTGGTTGACGGAAGTAGGGACGATGAACATGTTCGTTGCGCTTGCTCGGAAGGATGGTGTGACCGAGCTTGTGACTCCACCGCTGAACGGCATGATCTTGCCTGGTGTGACACGCGACTCCATCTTGGCACTCACGCGGGATCATGCGGCGGGCAAGTCGGCCTTCCCACTCGAGGGAATGCCCAGTCCAGACAAGTTCGTCGTTTCGGAGCGAGAGATCAACATGCGCGAGATTATCGAGGCCAGGGATGAGGTGAGTCTGAACATCTTCGGGACGCGGTTGCTTGACAGTCTCTCAGCTCTGACGTATACTTTGCACTCTATCAACAGGGCCGACTATTGGAGATGTTTGGTGCCGGCACAGCTGCCGTCGTCTCGCCCGTCTGCCGGCTAGGGTACCTCGACGAGCAGATCGAGATCCCGGTCGGCAAGGACGGCTGTGGACCCGTCGCCAAGGCCATGCTCGACGCCATCACCAAGATCCAGATTGGTCAGGTCGACCACCCATGGAGTGTCCCTATCGACGAGTTTGATCCTTCTGTATTGAAGCGCACTATCTAGGCTGTTGGTGTCATGACGGGCCGGGCGATGCATATATGCGGTTGAGCGGAGGCAGTAGAGGGATGAGGAGGTGCCTTATGATGGGAATATTCTTGTATGTCATCTGGGGGTTGCGACCAATGCAAAAAGTAGTCGGCCGCTCTAGGCCGTCCACAAACATTCTTTGCACATATCTACTCGTCCCTCCGTCTGCCAACCATGGCGATTGGCGATGCTGAGCAATGCCAGGGCCCAGGAAGCTCGTTCGAATGTTTGTTCGCCGGAAATCGCGGGAAAGTCGTGCCAACCTCGAAAAAGTTCAGAAAGGGAAGGTCACTACTACTACTGTTTTGCATGAAGACGGCGACGACATTCATTCGACTCTTGAGAAGCGCGTCAAACGAGAGCCCGAGAGACGCCAGACGGCCGCCTTGTATGCTCAGTTTCCGGACCGCCGCACTCAGTCTATCCAAATCTCTACTCCAAGCCCCTCTGCTCTCCGTTCGGCCGCCGCCCCGTCGTTTGGATCTCACCTTCCCAGCGCGGACCTTCCCCAGCACGAAGTACAGGACTACATCGAATATGTCTTCTTCGGACACATCAACGCTTCCTCGAGACCTTGGCGCGGCGCCAGAAGTGGCGCAGGATGCCGCTGTAGACCAATCTCCCGCCTCGCCGAGCGAGCCCGACAGCAAAAGGATCAAGCTCGACGTTGACGCTGCGGATGAAAAGGACCAGTCACTCGCAACCAAGGCGAAATCTGTTGTTGCCGCAGCTGGCGCATCTGTCGCGAACAAGGCAGCAGCAGCCTTCTCCAGAGCGCAAGCAAATCGCCTCAAGAACAAACGAAAAAATTACATCGTCTCTGTAGAGAAGAAGGGTGTTCCCGAACCGATCACACATGACCTCGTCGACCTGCTTGGCGCAGCTCGGATTCAAGCTCTGGAAAATGCTGGACGGGAGTGGGATCGCTGGTTCGAGGAAGGAGAAGAGGTTGAGGTTGTTGTGGAGCGATTGAGTGCACATGGGGACGGACTGGGCGTCGTCAGAAAAGGTGGGGAGGAGAGTCAAGAAACTTGGGTGATGGCGGTGCCGAAGGCCTTGCCGGGCGAGACAGTGAGAGTGAAGGTGACGGAGAACGATAGTGAGTCGCAAAGTCCTGGACTTCTGTCTGTGCGTTTTGTTGTAGAGGGAATCTGACACTCTCTCATTATTTCGTGGATAGGAATGTTCACGCGTGCGACTATTGTTGAACATGTTGGGGCTTTCCGCTCGCCTGTCAGGAAGGACGACCTGGTCAGATGCAAGTACTTTTCAGAGTGCTCGGGGTGCCAGTACCAGGTGTGTGGATAAAGTCACGCCCACTTGAATGTCATGGCATTGCTGAGCTTTTTCATACTTCAGATGCTGGATTATGACGAGCAACTCCGAATCAAGCAGGGCGTTGTCGAGAAGGCGTTCAAGCTGTACTCCGGTAAGTGATACTTACATTGGATGATCAAGCCCTTTGTCCTGCTAAATAACGCACTTCTGGTCTGGCCCATAGATCTATCACCTGAAAGGATACCCAGCATTCTGCCGACAATGCCGTCACCAGCGCAGTACGCATACCGGACCAAGCTGACTCCACACTTCGAACTCCCATCGATCGTGCGGATGCTCATGAAACCAAAGCGAAGACGCGGCGGTGGTAGTCTCTCTCAAGGCGCAAAGGATAAGCTCAAAGAGAAGGCGTCTGAGCTTGATCTGACTCCGGAAGATGTCGCTGCTAGGGACGAGCAGCTTCGAATCGGGTTTCATCGGGCGGGGAAAGGGACTGTCGTTGATATTGAGGAGTGCACCCTCGCGACGCCTACCATCAACAAGGCGATGACAATGGAGCGAGAGAGGGTCAAAGAGTGAGTACCGACTTCTAATCGACCGGCTCGATGACTCATCTGACTGAAATCTACTCTGTGTGGCAGCTCGATCTTCTCCTACCAGAACGGCGCAACGCTTCTCCTTCGCGATTCGCTTCAAAAGTTCGAAACTGCAACATCCGAAGGGACCACCGCACAAGGGCTGGCGGGAAGTGAAGTCACAGATGAAAGTGGAACAACTTGCGTTACGGTGACGGACCATAAGAAAGTCGTCCTCGAGCGGGTCGATCAGACCAAATTCGAATCGCCCGCAGGCACCTTCTTCCAGAACAATCGCAGCATTCTGCCGGATTTGATAGGATACGTCCGCGATGAGGTCAACGCTCACTGGACGACTCCATCCGAAGCTACCGAGGAATCCAAAGCGAAACGCTATCTTGTTGACGCATACTGCGGCTCGGGTCTCTTCGCACTCTGTCTTGCTGATACTTTTGACCAAGTGTCGGGTGTGGAAATCAGCGTCGACTCAATCCGGTTTGCGGAACGTAATGCGGAGTTGAATGGACTCTCGAAGGAGAAGGTTCGATTCATGGCAGGGAAGGCGGAGGAGATCTTTGCGACGATCGAGTACCCTCCGGAACAGACTACTCTAATCATTGAGTGAGTGGATCGATAACCCATAAAACGTAGAAGGGATGACCTTCCGCTGATCGTGCTTGCTCCTTGCTTATAACAGTCCACCGCGGAAAGGATGCGAGTGAGTAGTCTATCCTGCCCGTTGATGAGCGCGACCAAGAAGCGATGTAGCTGATTTTTAGTGTACTCTCACCCAGCGAGGCTTTCATCAAACAACTTCTGGCGCTTGGTCCTGCTTTGGTCATCTATGGTATGTCGCAAGCGTCAGATACTCTTGTCCAAACTGCGCCCCTCGAAAGCTCTGCTCATGCATCTCACTTTCCCACCTTCGCAACGGACAGTATCTTGTAACGTTCACGTGAGTCTATCTTTCCATCAGGAGCGCTTTCACTCACAAAGCCGTGACTGATTATGTTGAACCGTCTCCAACTTTGCAGACGCAAGCGCGCGATGTGGGCCAGATTCTCAGACAGGACCCATCGTACAAAATCAGTAGCATTCGAGGTGCTGACCTCTTCCCCCAAACCCAGTGCGTACGTTTTTGAAATCCGCCAAGATCAACGTCTCTTGCTGACTTCTGTCTCGAACCTTTCTTGCAGTCATGTCGAGGGTGTATGTGTGCTCAAGAAAGCGACATAGGGCTTGCAGCTCAGCAATGGAAACACGAGTATCACTCTGCTCTATCGCGACTGCTTTTCATCTGACAAGTTGATGAATTGAAGGTAGCTCAAGATCGTAACGAAGGAGACAATCGGAACCCAGGTCGTATCTAGTGAACGTCTTTCGTAGTCAGGGACATCGAAGTGGTTGATGGAATTCGAACTGGGGTTCCCGAATGCCTCTGCCTGCCCTTTAGCAAGTGCAAGCCGACATACACAGGGATTTCGAATTGCCACCTGTGCCTTGGCACGGAGTGTTGGGGTCGCAGTGAACGCGATTGTCTCCGCTTGCGCAGTAGCACTATGGGAAAAACAGAAGAGTGAGTGGGTAGTGGGTGAGTCGTGGGAAAATCAATATTTTGTCAGACTTTGTACATACCCCACAGCTGCGGCAGTAATCAGTTCCAGGCGAGATGCCATTGGGGCAGTTCATGGCGCCAGACACGAGCGGAGCAGCGATGCTGACGAGGAGGAGGCTGAGCAAGGCGAGTTTCATCGTGGGTGAGCTTGGGGAGAGTGGTGTTCAAAGAGGCTGAGATGGGCTGATGACAATGCGAAAAGTGTCTTGAGAGGAGACGGAAGGTGGAAAGATGGATGGGTGCGGAAAGAAGGGACGAGTGGCTATGGATTTGGGGCCACTTATATCCTTGCGGTCCGCCGTCGTTTGGAAGGACCAAGGACCAAGTACGACCCCGTGCGTGCCGCTGATTCCCTCGGCGCTCACTGGTGCGAACTTCCCATGCCCTTCACGCCCTTCATACAGCCACCGGCTGGGCCTCATTGGCCACGCTCCCTCAAGAACGTTCATCTCACTTCGAACTCATCTTTATTCGTCCAACCTTTGAGAGACCTGCGTGGAACCCCGCCCCGCACCCCGGTCCGCATCTCCAATATGAAGAGGACGGGCTACAAAGCCTGAACCGGTATGAGGAAGAGACCACACCAGAGAAGAGAAAAGGTCGAAGAAGCTGAGAAAATTTGGGGAGAACGCGAGGCTATTCGAAGCCGAAGCCTTGGAGAAAAGACGTGAGAGTGAGGGAGGATTGTCAGCACGAGAGCAAGCGGAAGAAAGTTTATAGCCTCGTAATTCATGGCCAGTGATGATGGTGCGGCTTCTTTATCTCCCGGCGCTCGAGGGGCAGAAGGAGCCTGCGTTTGCCGCAGTGAATAAGGATGCCGATTCGCTTCCCACCAGTGTCATTGAGACAGCCTCGTCTTCCAGAGCTGCCTTCAGATGGTCGGCCAGCCAATGAGGGCTGGGAAACAGGGGATGCGTCAAGGGCTTAACGGCGAGATACCCTGATTAGGTTATGGTTCTCGAAGCATTCCATCGTTCCTTCGACCAGGAGAGGTTCCCAAGATCGTTCTGAGGATCGATCGCTGCCACACGCACCTACTACTGTCTGCTATCAGAATATGAGAGCAGCACGCATGTCATGCTCACTGTTGGTGGGAACGAGAGATGTCTTGGGAAGTTTGTATTGCCCCCAAAGTGTGACCCCTCAGTAGCAGGACCTTAAAGGTGCGTTGATGAGACCCAATGACCACGACCGCAACTACGAGGAAAGATGCCGCTCGGAATCCTTGATTTCGTGCGAAGTCGGTTGCCTCCTCTCTGTTAGCAGCGATTAGGAGACATGGGAAAGCTGAATGGCCGATCAGCGAGTCGTCGTCGAAACGTGTCCAACCGGCCTTCACGGACAAATGCAAGATCGCTGACAGGCGAGTTCATCAACGCATTTGAGGCTGCAACCGCACTGAACGCGGAGCTCATCGTCGCAAAAGCACTGTATGGATATCGGAAAGCCGGAGTGACGGAAGGGTATGGAATCCAGGAGGGGTGAGCGTGACGGGAAAAGGAAACTTGCTGGAGTAGCTTCGGGAAGGAGACCAAAACGTACTCCACAGCTCCTGCAGTGCGCGGTCCCAGGGCTTTTCGAGCCTGGGCAAAGCATGGCACCGACCATGAGAGGGGTGGCGAAGAGGATGGCAGCAAGGAAATGCAACTTCATGTTGGACAACTTGACGCAGCTTGTTCAAAGGACCTGGATAAAGTGTGAGGAAGGAAAGTGTGTCTAGGAGGCTGAGTAGACAGAAAAGAAGGGCGGGAAGTTCGAGAGGAGAGAGTCAGCATGGATGCGAGCAAGCACAGCCTTTATAACCATGCCTACTTTAGTGCATAGATGATGATTTGGCGGTCCGGGGCAACCTTTGATCCATTCGGGGCGCCGCAGGTATGAAGTTCGCCTCGGCCTCAGCGTCGTGGAGCAGAGATGGCGGACAACGTGAGGCAGGGATGGTTTGGACAGAGTGTTCTACAAAGTGGGTTCAGAGGCGCCTCAAACGTTGCCCCGATCGTCGAAGATGTGACTTTCGTGAGCAAGCAAGGATCCATGCGTCCACGATCAGCAAACGAATGGAGACGGGCCTGTAGAGCAAGAAAAAGAGTGGGCCATCATCAGCTACACGCAAGTGCAATCGGAAAGGGAAGATGCCTTATGTAGTGCTCAGCGCTCCAAGACAGAGTCAACACCTCAGCAAGATGGCAGAACGTTTGTCAGTGGAGTCTTGAATGGTTCACGGTAAAGACAACAACGTCGAGTCTTGAATGTCTGAGACGGGCACTGGGAGGGGAAAAAACGTGACATCCGACCAGCCGTTGGTCAGGGACAGGTGCAGTAGTCCTCACATGTGCGTGCGCCAGCGCAGCCGACGCTGCGACCGCAGCGAAGATGATCGCTTTCGCACGAACACTGCAGTAAGGTCGCAAAATTTCAATCAGCGCAAAAGGGCGAGCAAAGTAACGGATTTTTGCTGCACATACCTTGCACTTGTCGCAGAACGCAACCAGCCTGGGAGGGTCACAGCTGAGGGCGCCGACGTTCTGAATGATGAGGCTGATCACAAAGAGAATACTGATGGAAGCGAGCTTCATGTTGGGATCTTGAATTGGGAAGGTTCGAGACGTTCCGAGGTGCGCTGGCTGTGTGAAGAGGGAAGAAGGAGTCAGTCTACACGTAGCGCGTTCAAATGCTTTCTCAGCAACGCTCTCCAAAATATAATCGGGCCGAAAGCACGTTTTTTTGGTGCAATTGCACGTCAGGTCTCTACCGCTAACCTGCTGCGACCAAGCTGGGGACTGAGAGTCGTCGCACGTATGCGGCGCTCCGGGGAAAAGTTGCAAGACGCTCTGATATCTTTGGGAGCGAAAACGAAGAAGCGTGAAGCGTGAAGCGTACATGGCAGAACGTTCGGCTATTCTTTCAGGGACGTGCGATGAGGAATGCATGAGGTACCCGTGGTTCAACGTTGTGTAAAGCGCCGTAAGATGTTACTCGTTGCAGCGACTTGATAGTTTGAGGATCAGACTCAGGCGTGGCTACTATCGAATGGAAGAGCTTGAAGAGGCTTGGCTGACCTGCTGGGAGTGAGTATATGCCCGGAGAAGTGGATGGGATCCCTTAAAGACAGCCTGCTCTTCACGCTTTTCACAGAGTTGGAAAAAGAAAAGAAATCACTTGGAATTTGAATTCAAAAGTCTCGAACATCGTCGCTGATGGAGGACTGGAGGACGGTATGGAACAGGATGTACAGACTCATTTACCCATGGCAGCCAGATGTCGAGCTGTTCGAACGACCGCGGGCCTAAACAATGAAGTTACTTGAGATCAAGTTCGGAATACTTAAGATCGCACGGAAGAGCACTTACTTTTGGAAAATGAAAGCTGAGGGTAGCCTAGCAGGTGCATTCTCGCATGCAATCTGCCTGAGCGTCGCCGCTGGTGGAGTAGCAGGCGGTGTTCTCGTCGCAGTGAACGCGTTTGTCGCTACCGCAGTAGCACTGCAATCCAAAGAGGTGTGAGGAATGGGAACGTCAGTCAAAGCGGAAGAGCTGTAAGCGATTGGGACGTCAGAAGACTACGTACCCCGCAGCTCTTGCAGTAATCAGTTCCGGGGGAGAAGACGGGACAGTTCATGGCGGCGTTGACCATCATGGGTACGGCGACGAGGAAGATGCTGACAAGGGAGAGCTTCATGTTGGAATGTGTGTGGGCGAGTGTTTGTAGAAGAGGTGGCTGATTGGGGGTGAAGAGAGCATGCAGAACGAAATATCAGCTCGCACCGAGGATGAGGCTCTCTTTATACTTATTGGAGTCTCTACTTTGGCGGACGGAAAGGCACATGAATCAATACATTAGCACAGCTTCAGGACACCAAGGAGCATGACTGTCGGATCGCACGAACACCAAAGGTAGTGGACGGCAGAGCAAAACGGCTCCCGGCAGGGCAGTGGAAAAAAGGTTCTGGGAATGTGGAAGATCGAGGGAAAAGAACAGCGTGAGCGCGTGAGCATCGAGGAAAGGCCGGATAATCAAAGAAATGGATCTGACATCGAGGCTTGGTCGGAGGGACAACTCCGTCCCATCAAGCTTCGACATCGTTGCTGTCAGGTCAGACCGCCGGTCCTGCCGCTTATGGCATACTCAGATTCTAAGGTCCTGATAGGTAGGTAAATGAAAGCCCGAATCTGCGTGCCCGGCATGACGAAGGCGGGCTTGGCGATGCGAGAAAGAGAACGAGAAACTGGCGGCGCGTCCGGCAGAGTAACCATATCCATTGCCCGTGATCGTAGAAGGCTGAGAAAGTGGGTGGAACAGTGTCGGCGGGAAATGAATCGAAAGGGCAAACTGGAAAAGGAGGAGAAGGTGGGAATGTAAGATGTCAGATGTGAAAAGTGGTCATGGAGATTCAGGGGAGCACTGTGAAGTGGATCTGTGGAAGGGGAAAAGTTTCTCCACCTGTTACGAGTCCGTGAAGGTTAGTAATGCGAGCTCAGTAAGCTATACTGTACTCCTAGTATGAGAAGGAATTGAGGGTTTCTCAGCATTACTAACAAGGTCATTGTCACGAGCTTAAACTCACCGTGGGAAATTCCTTCTGTGTCTGATGTTCGCGGCATTTGCATGATAGCGATGTTCCGGGGAGATGTTGGGGGAAGCTTGAGGTGGTCGAGAGCGGAAAGAACGATCCGCAGCCTTCTTTCAGGGTAATGCGGGTCGAAATAAGGTCTCGCTCGATCGAGTTAGGTTTGCGAGGCGCAGTGAAGGGCGAAGGAAAGGCAAGGGAAAGAGGATGAACCATTGAGGCTGATGCGACGAGACTGGCCGTGGTCGTCATCAGAAGCTGGATGAAGAGAAGAGGTGGAGGACAGTTCGTCGTACCCTTCTCTCGCTTGAAAACCCTTTCTCATCCATCATCATCTCATGATACATATGTATCTTTCAGGAAACTTAGCACGCCTGGTTCGCGGGAGGAATGAATAATGAATGTCGTTCCCAAGAGTCACACACAAACAGAAAGAAGGAAACAAGACAGATGCGTGGCGAGATGCGATTACAGAGGCCAAGCGCCGACGGACAGAAGACAAGAGACGCCATATGCGAGTGCGTAGATATGTACGGCTGCGGAGTTTGCTCATGCAGTCTCGAAGCTATGCTTGTGTGTTGTGCGAGTGGTTGAGCGACATTATTGTCGGTGGTATATGGATGATACATATGTGTCTGCTCTAAAGTAGCAAGGGAAACACGAAGTCAGCGGACGTTTGACAGAGAGGATCGAAGGTGACGCGCTGATGGCCAGGAAGGAGGACGAGCATGCTACTGTGACGGAGTTCGGTTTTGGGAAGTCTTTCTTGTGCTTGAAGGGCTATCATGGGTATCGGGGGCGAGGATGTCACGGCATTCTGAGGAGGAATGATCCCAATTCCTGACCACCACTTGTACAGATCAGACACACACAGCAGCTTCAGCAACAGAATCAGTTCGTTTTCATTCTCGAGTTTTCAACTACGTTACATTTGGTAGCTTTGCCTGAAGATCAGGTCGCCCTTGGTCGTTCGACGACGTTTCTGCTCGGCTGCGCGTGGCGCGCATTGCCTTGAGCGACAACCCGTGCGGCACGAGTTGTCAAGACGTGCGCGGCGCACGCTTCCCAAATAGTCCATCTGTCCATCAAGTCCTGCTCACCACAGGCACTTCACAACCTCTTTCCACAGCGCATACATCACTTCCTTGGGTGCATCCAACTTTTCCGCTCATTCTCTTTCCTCCTACCCACTTTTCCTTCTGCCAAGCACCACTTTTCCCGACTCCACCTTCGGCGCAGCAAGCAACAGCAAGCACGGGTCGCGAACATGTCTTCCTCGGACGAAGACGCGTTCTACTCTTCTGATGGGACCTACGACGAGCACGACTATAACGAGTGCTCAGGTCAGGACGGGTGCGACGACCAAGAGGAAGGCGGGAATGGTTTTGAGGAGGAGGAACAAGATGGCGATGACGGCTATGAAGAGGATGCAGATCTCGGCGGAGAGCAAAACAGCTCTGGTGGAGGAGGAATCGGTCAACACAGCGATTCCGACGACGGCGAGACGGATCCGCCCTTCGATCCTGAACTCCAAGAAGCATATGATGCCGGCTATGAAGATGGGTTCGCAGACGGGCTCGAGGAGGGATCTAGAGTCGATGGCGATGAGGCGGAAGCGTTCGACGCTGAAGCTCCCGGTGGCTCCAAGGCGGAGTCGACCGAGATTCGCACCGACGACGATGATTCTGATAACGACCCGACTGCTACTATCAACCAGTCACGTATCATGCAAATGCTGTGAACACAAGCCCTCAACTATCAACCACAGCATCCAGCTTCTTCCAGCCTTCGCCTTCGACACAATCCACCATCTCTGTCTCCAGCAATCAGTATCCCGAATGGATATCATGGTTCTCTTCAGCACCGCCCATTCATCAAGCATCTCCGGCATTCGTACCGCAACAATCACCTTGCTTTGCTCCCACTGTATTCAACGTCAACTCAGCATTCAATCGGTCGCCCACTTACGACTCGTCCTTCCAGCACGGTCGCCTTCCGCAAGATCAACAAGAATACCCCGCTGAGCGAGCTCCCAGCGTCGCCTCTACCTCATCAACCCGTATCAGCATCTCCCGCAACAATTACCAGTCTCTCACCGATCGTCTCCAGCGCCTCGACCTCGAGATACAAGAGATTCGACGACAGCAGCAGCCAGTTCACCCGCCGCAGCCCCAGCAGTCAACGAAGCAGCGCGACAAACAGACTCAGGCATGCTTCAAATGCCATCAACGCGGTCACATCGCCCAGTTCTGTCCCACTCGCGCTTTGTAGACTTCGGGACGAAGTCTTTCTCTTTGGGGGGCAGGCTAACTCTTCCCAATTCGACGTCAAGAGAATTCGGACCACTGCCTTCCCACAATGATCAACGCTAGACTCGAGACGAGTCTTCTCTTTGAAGGGGGGAGATGTGACGGAGTTCGGTTTTGGGAAGTCTTTCTTGTGCTTGAAGGGCTATCATGGGTATCGGGGGCGAGGATGTCACGGCATTCTGAGGAGGAATGATCCCAATTCCTGACCACCACTTGTACAGATCAGACACACACAGCAGCTTCAGCAACAGAATCAGTTCGTTTTCATTCTCGAGTTTTCAACTACGTTACACTACTCACATTAGCGTCTTCGGTCTTGCTCTTGTGAACATAGGCATACTCCGAGACCCTTTTAAGTGCTTTTGAAATATGGCGCTGTCTCGAAGAGGAGGCGAGCCGAGGAGAGTCAGTGAGGATGAGAACGATGAACGAGGGAAGGACAATGAACCACTTATATGATTTCCTGATTCGCAGACGTGTGGATGGTGGGTGTGTTCGCCTGATCAGGAACAGCAGGTGGGAGAGTCGAGAGTCAGTGTATGCAGGGGGTGTGAGGTTGACGGTGAGGACGAGAGAAGACTGACCTTGGAGGAGGTGAAGAGGAGAGGAGTATTCCTAGCGTAAACGGCGGGCCAGAAAGAGGAGAAGACGATGTGATCAGCGAAGGTGACAATCAGGACGAGGTAGACGTGGGAGGATCTCACCTGAGGCTTAATATGAACGGCATAGCAAATGACCTGGAGGGAACAGAGCTGGTGAATATGGAGCAGGAGCGAGAAGGGGCAAGAGGCAGGAAAGGAAAGACGTACCTCAGGAGCGAGTGGACCAAGAATGAGCCCGAGCACCTCGCATGCACTCGAGTTCGAGGCTTCCGCAGGGGAGTCAGACAGATGAAGGTGCGGCTTAGGAGATTGAAGTCTCTAACCTGTGAAGGGCCTTGATGTGTCTAAAAGAAGGAGAATGGAGGGGGGGGGGGGTGGGTGGGAAGAGAACGAAGGGAAGGAAGGTTGAAGTCAGTGAGAACTGAGGAGTGATAGTAGGGCGTGAGAATGGGGATGAGAATAGGAAGGGAATGGGAACGGAGATGGAGATGGGGATAGGAATAGGAATAGGAATGGAGGGTGAGGGTGAGGGTGAGGGTGAGGGTGAGGGTGAGGGTGAGGGTGAGGGTGAGGGTGAGAGACGGGATAGGGAGGAGGGAAACTCACGGCATCTCGAAGTCTCGTAGGTCGCGGCAAAGCATTTTTTTATGGAGTAATCCTAAAGAGCAGGAAAGAAACATACCTCAGTGGACGAAGAGGAAGCGATGAATCAAGGGAGAGGAGATCGAAAGACTTCCTTGCTTACGTCGAAAACTCGAAAGCAAAGAGAGGGTGTTGATGAAACAAGTAAGAGGAGCAGCTGCTGATTTGCGTGGTGTTCTATAAAGAGAGAGCAGACATGCGAGAGTGGAAAGACAATCAGTGACGGTGAGGATGAGGTCAAAGGAAAGGTGGGCCGAGGTTCGAGGAGACGGCGAGGATCAGGCCAGGACGTGGTGGAGGATGGGTTCAAGGACGGGCTTGAAGGTGAACCAAATTGAAGAGTATGGATCCTATGGAGAAGTTGGAACTTGGCTGCCCGTTCAAAGCTAAGGAGTGGTCCTCCCCGTCGAAGAGATTCGCATGCAGGAAAGGAGGTCGGTAAAGAAGGGAAAGAAGGGAGAAGAGGGAATGAAAGACTTACCTGGAGATTGAGGTCTGAGGCTGAAGTGAGAGCTGGGCGAAGGTGTGAATTGCCTTGCTACTTTCATAGTTTCCTCCTGGTCTTCAAAGTGGGGCTAGGCGATTCCTTGAGAGCGAAGCTGGAATGGGAGCTGTGGAAGGGAGGAGGAAGGATGACGACGTCAGGAAGATGGACGATGAGGATGAAAACAAGGATATAGTCGGAAGCAAAGGCCACTCACTTGACTGCTAGGAGATGCAGAAAGCGTTCGCTATGGGCGTGAATAAAACGAAGTCGGTCAGCAACTCAGCATTCAAGACGAGAGGAATAGGAATAAGGCTATGAGAGGTAAGGGCGGAAGGAAAGGGAAGACTTACCTCAAGAGCAAGTGGACGGAGCATGGCGGACCGAGCATCTCGAATGCATCGAGCCGGAGCTTGAGCTCAGGGGGGGAGGGGGGGGGGGGGGGGGCACAAAGAGATGGAGGATTGGATCGAGAGGCAAGAGAGCTTCAGCCTCCCGAAGGAGGTGTACTGACCACTACGGGCTTGAAGGAGGAAGTGTTCGAGACGTTCCTAGGTGCGCTGGCTGTGTGAGGAGGGAAGAAGGGAGTCAACCTACATGCAGCGTCTTCAAAAACTTTGTGAGCAACGCTCTCCAAAACATAATCGTGATGGAAGTAAGTCGAGACATCCGTTGAACGCTTCAGGAGAACGTTTTTTTTCCGGTGCATTTGCACGTCAGGTCTCTCCCGCTACCCGTGGCGAACAAGCTGGAGACTGAGAGTCGTCGCACGTATGCGGCCTCCGGGGAAGTTGCAAGACGCTTCGAGATCTTTGAGGAGCGAAAATGAAGAAACTGAAGCGTGAAGCGTACATGGCAGGATGTTCGGGCATTCTTTCAGAGGCGTGCGACGAGAAATGTATGAGGTGCCCGTGATTCAACGTTACAGCGCCGGAAGATCCTGCTCGTTGCAGCGACTTGAGAGTTGCGGATGAAAGTGAGGCGTGGCTACTATCGAATGGAAGAGCTTGAAGAGGCTTGGCTGACCTGCTGGGAGTGAGTATGTATATGGTCGGAGAAGTGGATGGGATCCCTTAAAAAGAGCCTGCTCTTCATAGAGTTGGAAAAAGAAAGAATCGCTTGGGATTTGAATTCAAAGGTCTCGAACATCGTCGCTGATGGAGGACGGTATGGAACAGGATGTACAGATTCTCATTTACCCATGCCAGCCAGATGTCGAGCTGTTCGAACGACCGCGGGCCTGGACAATAGAGTTACTTGTTAGCGATGAGGTCAAGTTCAGAATACTTAAGATCGCACGGAAGGATACTCGATACTCACTCTTGGAAATTTGGAAATGAAAGCTGAGGGTAGCCTAGCAAGTGCAGTAGCTCATGCACCTTGCCTGAGCGCTACCGCTGGTGGAGTAGCAGGTGGTGTTCTCGTCGCAGTGAACGCGCTTGTCGCTACCGCAGTAGCACTGCAATCCAAAGACGTGTGAGGAATGAGAACATCAGTCAGAGCGGAAGAGCTGTAAGCGATTGAGACGTCAGAAGGCTACGCACTCCACAGCTCTTGCAGTAGCCAGTGCCGGGGGAGCCGACGGGACAGTTCATGGCAGCGTTAACCATCATGGGTACGGCGACGAGGAAGATGCTGACAAGGGAGAGCTTCATGTTGGAATGTGTTGGGCGAGTGTTTGTAGAAGAGGTGGCTGATTGGGGGTGAAGAGAGCATGCAGAAGGAAACATCAGCTCGTACCGAGGATGAGGCTCTTTTATACTTGTTGGAGTCTCTACTTTGACGGACGGAAAGGCACAAGAATCAATACATTACATAGCACAGCTTCAGGACACCAAGGAGCATGACTGTCGGATCGCACGAACACCAAAGGTAGTGGACGGCTCCCGGCAGGGCAGTAAAGAGTTTAGTTCTGGGAATGAGGGAGATCGAGGGAAGAGAAGAGCGTGAGCATCGAGGAAAGGCCGGATAATCAAAGAAATGGATCTGACATCGAGGCTTGGTCGGAGGGACAGCTCCGTCCCATCAAGCTTCGACATCGTTGCTGTCAGGTCAGACCGCCGGTCCTGCCGCTTTGGCATACTCAGATTCTAAGGTCCTGATAGGTAGCAAATGAAAGCCCGAACCTGCGTGCCCGGCATGACGAAGGCGGGCTTGGCGATGCGAGAAAGAGAACGAGAAACTGGCGGCGCGTCCGGCAGAGTGACCATATCCATTGCCCGTGATCGTAGAAGGCTGAGAAAGTGGGTGGAACAGTTTCGGTGGGAAATGAATCGAAAGGGCAAACTGGAAAAGGAGGAGAGGGTGGGAATGTAAGATGTCAGATGTCAGATGTGAAACGCGGTCGTGAAGATTCAGAAGAGCACACTGAAGAGGATCTGCGTAAAGGGGAAAAGTTTCTCCACCTGTGTCGAGTCCGTGAAGGTTAGTAATGCGAGCTCAGTAAGCTATACTGTACTCCTAGTATGAGAAGGAATTGAGGGTTTCTCAGCATTACTAACAAGGTCATTGTCACGAGCTTAAACTCACCGTGGGAAATTCCTTCTGTGTCTCATGTTCGCGGCATTTGCATGAAAGCGGTGTTCCGGGGAGATGTGGGGGGAAGCTTGAGGTGGTCGAGAGCGGAAAGAACGATCCGCAGCCTTCTTTCAGGGTAATGCGGGTCGAAATAAGGCTCGATCGAGTTAGGTTTGCGAGGCGCAGTGAAGGGCGAAGGAAAGGCAAGGGAAAGAGGACGCACCATCGAGGCTGATGCGACGAGACTGGCCGTGGTCATACACATCTCGCCATCAGAAGCTGGATGAAGAGAAAAGGGAGGTGGAGGAGAGTTTGTCGTACCCTTCTCTCGCTTGAATACCGTGTTTCATCCATCATCATCGATGATATCTTTCAGGAAACTTAGCACGCCTGGTTCGCGCGTTCGCGGGAGGAATGAATAATGAATGTCCTTCCCAAGAGTCACACACAAACAGAAAGAAGGAAACAAGACAGAGGCGTGGCGAGATGCGATCACAGAGGCCAAGCGCCGACGGACAGAAGACAAGAGACGCCATACGCGAGTGCGTAGATGTGTACGGCTGCGGAGTTTGCACGTGCAGTCTTGAAGCTATGCTTGTGTGTTGTGCGAGTGGTTGAATGACATTATTGTCGGTGGTATATGGATGATACATATGCGTCTGCTCTAAAGTAGCAAGGGAAACACGAAGTCAGCAAGCGTTTGACAGAGAGGATCGAAGGTGATGCGCTGACCGCCAGGAAGGAGGACGAGCATACTACTCACATTAGCGTCTTCGGTCTTGCTCTTGTGAACATAGCCATGCTCCGAGACCCTTTTGACTGCTTTTGAAATATGGCGCTGTCTCGAAAAGGAGGCGAGCCGAGGAGAGTCAGTGAGGATGAGAACGATGAACGAAGGAAGGACAATGAAACCCACTTACATGATTTCCTGATTCGCAGACGTCTGGATGGAGGGTGTTTACGTTGCGCCTAATAAAGGAACAGCAAATGGGAGAGTCGAGAGTCAGTGCATGCAGGGGGTGTGAGGTTGACGGTGACGGCATAGCAAATGACCTGGAGGGAAAAGAGTTGGTGAATATGGGGCAGGAGCGAGGAGGGGCACGAGGCAGGATAAGGAAGACGTACCTCAGGAGCGAGTGGACCAAGCATGAGCCCGAGAACCTCGCATGCAGTCGAGTTCGGGGCTTCCGCGGGGGAATCAGACAGATGAAGGTGCGGCTTAGGAGATCGGAACCTCCACCTCGTGAAGGACCTTGATGTGTCTAGAAGAAGGAAAATGGAGGGAAGGGGAAGGGGAAGGGGGAGGAGAACGAAGGGAAGGAAGGTTGAAGTCAGTAAAAACTGAGGAGTGATAGCAGGGCGTGAGAATGGGATGAGAATAGGAAGGAAATGGGAATGGGAATGGGGGTGGGGATGGGGATAGGGATAGGAATAGGAAAGGAGTAGGAATAGGAATAGGATTAGGAATGTGGAGGCGAGGGCGAGGGCGAGGGAAGGAATGGGATGGGGATGGGGATGGGGATGGGGATGGGGATGGGATGGGGATGGGGGATGGGGATGGGGATGGGGATGGGGATGGGGATGGGGATGGGATGGGGATGGGGATGGGGATGGGGATGGGGATGGGGAATTGGGAAACTCACAGAATCTCGAATTTTCCAGGTCGCGGCAAAGCATTGTTCCATGGAGTGATCCTAAAAGCAAGAAGGAAACATAAGTCAGTGGACGAAGTGGAGGCGATGAAACAAGGGAGAGGAGATCGAAAGACTTCCTTGCTAACGTCGAAAACTCGAAAGCAAAGAGAGGGTGTTGATGACGTGAGTAAGATGAGCAGCTGCTGATTTGCGTGGGTGTTCTATAAAGAGAGAGCAGACATGCGAGAGTGGAGCAAGACAATCAGTGACGGTGAGGATGAGGTCAAAGGAAAGGTGGGCCGAGGTCCGAGGAGACGGCGAGGATCAGGGCAGGACGTGGTGGAGGATGGGTTCAAGGACGGGCTTGAAGGTGGACCAAATTGAAGGGTATGTATCCTATGGAGAAGGTTGAACTTGGCTGCGCGTACAGAGCTCAGGAGTGGTCCTCCCGTCGAAGAGAGTCCCATGCAAGGAAGGAGGTCGGGAAGGAGGGAGAAGAGGGAAGGAAAGACTTACCTGGAGATTGAGGTCTGAGGCTGAAGTGAGAGCTGGGTGAAGGGTCATATTGGAATGAAAGGTTGCCATGCGGCTTGACCATCGCTCGAGTGCAGTCGCATCTATGTTGCAGGCAAGTCAAAATCAAGCAGCGTCAGCAAGTGTCTACAAAGGAAGGGGGAGAGGAAAATGTTGGAGCCCGAAGGCAAGAACCTGTTGCGCATTCCAAGTAGTGATGGAGCATGAGGGCCAAGAGCCCGACATCCTCCAAACATCAGGCATGTCCTTTAGATATCATGATCACACGGGGGAACTCGTGAGAGGCGCCCGTATGAAACATCATACCCGCGCACCCTGTCCGCCCGGTGGTCAATCTCCTTACTTTCGCAGAGGGAGACTGAAGCCCGTGCTGCTGTACACTTTCTCCCGCAACGGCAGGACACTTCCCTCTTTCG
>MAPW01000083.1:0-144808 GCA_001689995.1 Tilletia indica
CCCACTTCTTCCCTCCTTCAACCCCCCCTAGCCAACTCCAAAAGGCTCTGGCGGTCACCACCATGCCCCCCACGATCCCCCTTCCCTCCTCCTCTTCGGCTCCCCAGCCCGGACCCGCCACCGTCACTACCACGACCCCCTTCTCAAAAGCCGCTGGGAGAAAGCGCGCCCGGCCCGCTGTGTTTGCCGGCGTCGCCTCCCCCAGCCCGTCCTCCTCCCTCCCACCATCTTCAGGCCCGTCTTCCTCCGTCCCTGGCCCGTCCTCCTCTGTTCAGCCCCGCTCATCCTCCGCTCCCGCCCCTCTCGACGCGGCTGCGGCACTCGCGAAGAGCCCGGTCAAAAGCGCCCGAAGGGCACCACCGGCGTCGTGGCGGCGGCCTCAGCCCGTGTCCAGGAGCGTGGGCGGGCAGCGTTGTCAGCATACTGACGAGCGTGGCGGAGTCGCTGATTGCAACTCCTGCCCACGCTACCCCAGCTGCCGAGAGTATGCATCCCCAGCAGCTGACACAGCTGACGTTTACGGTGAGCAACTTGAGTGGTCAGCTGTCTCAACTGACCACCCAGGTAGCTCACCTCGAGCGCCAGGTGATCAGACTCTCCCACCCCGCCCCTCTTCTTCCTCCTTTCACCCTACCGACCCCTTCAGCACGTCTTCTTCCTCCGCCTATCCTTATCCTCATGTCCTCTACCGCATCCTCCTTTGTCCCCCCTCCTCTCATGGTGTTCAAGTAGTTCCACATTCTTCCTATGCTCCTAGTTCCTTCCCTATGTCTTTCTTATAACTTTCCACACTCATGAACTTCAATCCATACCTCCATGCCTCCATACAACTATGAAACGCTTGATTACTGCGATGACTACCAAGAGCGACAAGATTGCCATGGGGGAACGTAGAATTCTTTGATGGGGTTGAGTCCCACACGACGCGCTCGAAAGTTGTGCAGGCGGAAGATTACCGAGAGAAGAAGAGCGCGTTTGTTCTTGCTGACAGGGAGGCGAAGATCCAAGCGGCCGAAGGCGCCTCGGAGGGGACCCATCCCCAGCTCGGCGGCCTGGCGCTGACGGATGATCGCCTCCCACATCCGGTGGACGTTGCCGTCTTGCTCCTTGTCGGCGATGTGGTCCTTAGGCTTGCTGAGAATCATCCCCGCAACGTCCTTGCCGTAGGGGAAGGCGGATTCGGCGAGGATGGCGTAGGGGCGGGAGTGCGGTCGTTGTTGCCCAGGATGTTGTATAGATCGCTTGCAATATTAGCGTCGTGCCACGATCCCGGGTTGATATAACCGGCCCAGGCAATTTTCCCGTTGGCAAGGAAGACGGGCACCTGGCTGCAATACGTGTCTCGTAGCCATCCATTGTAATATGCGTTCTGCTCGTCCAAGTCTCCTGGTTGACAGATCCGCAAGTTCAGTCCGTCGACGAAGCCAAAGAAATGCTTGAGCAGTGGCTTACGAGAACGAACAGCCGCTGCCATGTCGCGCATTTTGTCCGGACTGGGCCAGTTAATCGTTCATGTCTCCTCATCGTTGCTCATTATATTCTTCATGACCCCAAGACCCGTCCAGATAGCCGTGGATAGAGCACTGGGCACGATTCCGAACAGTAATGGCGTGGTGAGGTAGGAGAGAACAAGAGCGAGGTGCAACTGATGCGAGAGGAGACAAGGTCGACGCTGAAGACGAGGCGGCGGAGGCAGGTGAAGACGAAGGCGCGCAATAATATCGTTGAATGCGCGCACATCGAACCGAAACCGCGAGTAAGGTAGACGCGACGACGAGGAGGAGCAAGCGCAACAGCAGCAGCGCCCAGAACAAGGCGAGAAGCTGACAACGACGATGGTGTGGGCGAGAGATGACATTTTATTATTGATGATATTGATTATTGATGTATCGATGTCACAGTCTATACGCAAAGGCAAGCGTGAAGGTCAGCACTTGGACTGGCTGAGAAAGTAGAAACGAGGAAAAGAAAGAACGGAACGTGGCTCTTACTCAGTATTTGATTGAAGATGATGATGAGGATGGCGTGGTGAGTGGTCGGTGGTGGTATAATTTTTGCGGCTTGCGCCGTGGTTGGGTGGGAGCAGAGAGGGAGAGCCCAAGAAGAGAGAAGTAAGAACTAAATGAGGACAAAGAGTCTTTCGCGTCTCGCGGAAGGGAACAGCGATAGTCAAGTCAGTAATAGCACCGGGATTGACAGCCGCAGTGCCGAGCTGCAGATACTCACGAGGACAGGCAAGAATTTTGTTTCTGTGTTCTGCAATAGAAAAGTAGAGAAAGAATAATAGATGAGTGAGAGAAAGAATAAGAGGAGTCGGAGTGGCAGGGTAACTGATCGACAGTGGCCAGGAACGCGGCGACGGCCGACGAGGGGACAGGACGGGACCGAGAGACACAGGGCACGCGACGGGGGCGTCGGGCCACGCGAAGGGGACAGCAACGAACGGAGTACGGACAGGGCGAGGCGCGCGACGGGGGCAAGCGCGCAGGCGCGTCGGGGGCGGAGACGGGGGCGGCAACGGAGTTGGGGACCGCGACGGGAGTGGCGCCGGGGGCGAAAACGCAGAGGAAAGCGATTGGTTGATGACTGCGAGAGATCAGAGAGGAGAAGAGGAGGAAGAATACGTCAGCGCAATCAAAAATGTGATCTGCGTGAGAAAAGAAACTCACAACCGTGCTCTTGAATCCTAATCTTGATTGCTGTGTGAGAATGGGGGTGGTGGACGTGGGACAGGTGGAAGAAGAACAGACAGAAAAGAGGAGAAGAAAGAGAGCAGCGCTTTGAAAATGAGGATGAAAGTGGAAGACGGCAATGTTGGCAGTTGTCAGGTGCATCTCAGTGTATATTTGAATCCAACCAAAGTTTATCGATCGAACAGCATCTAACGAACACAACCCACTTATCGCATTGTTGAACTCAGCCAGTGTTGCGGTAGCGGCAAATTTTCCAATTTCAATGGTATATATTTGTGTGCTGGGAATCTTTTCCATGGTAAAATGGTATCGTAGTTTAGTTGGTTTGTAACTCCACTTCCCATAATCCCATTCAAGCAGTTGATCAGCAATGACCGTGGTTTGAGTCGCAGTGCGGTCATACATTTTGGGTTTTCGCTTCTTTCTATCTTATGGTGCAGTTGCGCCAGAGCAGCGTCGGAGGAGCTTCCAAATCATGTCCACCGCGTCGACGAACGCCGCGTTGACGCTGAGGTTATATGAAAAATGGGGGGGGGGGGGGGCAGACGTCGGTCCGTAACTCCAGCGTCATCGCAGCTTTTCACTTTTCCCTCAGTTTTTTTTTTAGTTTTATTTTATTTTATTTTTTTGACCTTTTTGTAGCTTTTTTTTTGGCTTTTCTACATTTTTACCTTTTTGTTACATGTTACCTTTTCCCCCCTTCTTTGTTTTATTTTTCGTAGTCCACGTCATTCTCCCGACAAGGGTGACAAAGAATCACCAGGGCGAAATCAAAATCACTGCTCTCTGCAACATGCAACACACACATCAAACATCAAAGTATCATAATGAATATTTGGGGGTAATGGAATGATGGCCGGTGGCGCAGCGGTCGTAACGTTGCTCCTTCTTTCAATCATAAATGAAAAATTTAAGATACCAAATTGCTTAGTAGTTGCGACTTCACAGCAGATATGACATAACATAGTGTAATCTTCCAAGAGATGGGAAACGCCGTGTGCACGCAGGGTCATCACCAAACAATAACCTCTTGCTGTTGCGGTCTTCGTGCGCAAGTCAACAGGTTTGGGGAAGACTCTGGCCCTTAAGGGCTAGGGCCACGATCACTATTTTTATTCACCGGTGGAGCTAGAAGAAGCGAGAGCGCGTTCGAGATCAAACGCGTCCACTATTCCACCACCACCATAATGTCCACCTCCTCCGCGCACACTACCCGAGCCATCCGACCCATTCGAACCCCCTTTTCGAAAATACCGAAGTATAACAAAATAAAAGCTACCAAGCAGCGCGTCCCTACGATGATCTTGAGAATCGAATCGAGCACCTGCTAGAGGTGCGCCACCATAAAAATTTGCGGACGATCAAAGCGCGACACATGTGTATGAACCGATATCAAATCAGCAACCTGAACCAAGGACTGGGCGGGCATTGCTCATGCTGACACGAAACTCACACTGCCTTCACATCACATCAGAGCTCCAAACCGCAGTCGCGTCGACGTACCTTCACGCACCCAACGCCTCGGCCGTCGTACCACGCGCCACTGCGACCCGTCGTCATCGTCAACGGCATCATACAACCATCATCATCATCATCACCACACACTCCCATCCGACCCATTCACCCCCTCGAAGATGCCAAGGTACGGCAAGAAGAACGGACACAAGGCAACGGGCCCATATGCTGACCTAGAGAGCCGCCTCGAGCGCATGCTCGAGGCGCGGCACGACAACAATTTGCGGGCGACGAAGGCTCGGAACATCTCCATGCACCGGTACCAAATCGGCAACCCAAACCAAGGACTCGGAGGGCACGTAGATGACCTTGCCGCGCTCGTCAAGAGAGCAAGGGAGGCGGACTTCTACGAGTTTGCACTCGAGAAGAGGAACGAGGACTACGAGCGATTAGAGAAGTGAGTCCCCCCCCTCCCTGCCTCCCTCTTTCTTCCATTGAACTAATCATTTCATCCACTTACAGCCGTTTGAGGCGAGACCGGAATCGCCAGGAGACTCCAAACCTCGCGGATCTGTCGGCAATGTTTCGTCCATCCAACCACTTGCCCATTCGTCCCGGTCCAAGTCCCCCCGGCTCCTTCCCAAGCTTCGAATCCAGTCGCTCTTCTCCTCCGTCGCTCCCCGGAGTCCACCTCCGCTCCCCCCTTCGCTTTGCTCCTCCCCCCCCGAGGTACGCCCACCCTGCGCCTCGCCCACCGCCGCCGCCGCCCGCAGGTTTTCCGTTATTTGCTCCCCTCACTCGCCCGGCCACTAACCGGCAAGCAACCCCCCCCCCCCCCCCCCAGCCCCGGCCCTCACCCCGCGCAGGCGCAGGCGCCCGAAGACCTGCCCGGCTGGGCGAGAGAACTCGAAGATCGCACTTGGCGCTTGGTACGCGAGAGCGAGGCCCGAGCCCACGACCGCCTCCGTCGCCTTTAGAACTCTTTCGGGTTCACAGGGCAAGGTCGTCAAGACACTCATAAATATCAATACTTCTTCAAGACTCAATGTGATAACCCCGCTTTCAGAAGAAGAGCAAGATCACGAAGGGTCGAACTTCCGCCTCGATATTTAAGCACGCTGCACCAGATTTCACCAATATTTGACAAGCGGCAAGCGGAGGTAGATGTTATTCTTCTGGCAATCCTGCCACCAGAATCGAAGGAGGAAGAGGAAGATGGAAGCAGCGAAGGCCGCTACCAAGATAGTGGCGGGCATCGCCTGAATCCTGGCAAGTCCTCCCCCTCTCCATCTCCCTCTCGCCAGCACGACCCTTGTCGTCCGCGCGAGCCAATACCTGTACGAACCCATGCCCGCGTGACCCTTCATCGCCAGCGCGTACCTTGTCGTCTGCGCGGTGCTTCGATACTCTTACCCCCGCTTCTCAAGATGAGTTGACATTCTATCTAATTATTTTCTACCTCAGACCATAGATGCTCAGCGGCGAGCGAGGATCTTATATCAGATCGAAATCCTCACCAGAATGTAGTATCTTTCTTGACAGAACATCTTCTCTTTTTGTCCTTCATCATTCATGCTTATCGTGTCGCTTAGTTTGCTCACCTGTATTTTGTTTTCGTTCTTTTCTCCTCTGCATGCGGTAGAAAGACAATGACCGGTGGCCGCCGAAGAGAATAATTTGTCAAAGTCATCCAGCAGCAGGTGAAAAAGCCTCACCGCTGCCGATTACAGTAGTGACACCAGACAAAAGTTGCCATTTATTTTATTTGATTTTATAAAAAGGCAATTCTACAGCTGTGAACTGCTGTCTGAGTTATAGTCTAGCGCCTGAATACCTTAAAACGAATCATAAATTTAGCTACATTTGATTTCTTGAACGTTTTTGGCCATGTGACGGTCAGCGGTCTATCAAGGCTGGGCAAGATTTGCTGGTGAGCTGTCTCTAGAGTCTAGATCCAAGAATGTCATGCCCTTCAAGTTTACTAGTTCTGGAGCTTCGCAGCATCAGGGGGCCACTGCCGCCAATCCAATCTCCAAATATCCCGCAAAACCCACAATTTCTGGAGGCCCTAGAGACTTAACCCTGCAGAGCCGCCACGAAGCGCGCGCTAAGGTTGAGCACGGAGCGCCCCGGAGTGCTCCGTACTCCGGGAACCCTACTCCGGCGCGCTCCGCTGAAAATTTACCGGTAGAATTCCTACTCCGCACTCCGAGTAAGTTTTACCGCTTTTAAAAATCTCTCTCCGTGCTCCGGGAAACATCTCAGGCTTTCTGGAATCGCACTCCGTACTCCGGCAAAATTTCTCGGGTGCCAAAGATCTGGCTCCGCGCTCCGCACCAGCGGAGTACGGAGTTTCGGGGGAGCTCCGCTCAGCTCCGGCTGGGTCAGGATGGTCATCATATATGAAGTTTGAGTCATCCATGGAGGTGGTAGTGGTGCGTATTCTACAATGTAGAGGTGTCGAGCATGCATGGGCCACTTTCCCATTCAAAAACACGGGAAAAACTGACAAATCACAGAAGGATTTTACGTAAATGAGGAGAAATTAGCCGGAGCGCTTCGGAGCTCCGGCGGAGTATCCGGGAAAATAGACTTTGAAATGAGATCTTCGAGCTCCGTACTCCGCTCAAGTAGAAGCTGATTCCAAAATCTTACTCCGCACTCCGTCCGAAAATCGACGGAGGGAATAACTTGGCTCCGTACCCGCACACATTTTGGAGTCTCACTCCGTACTCCGGCTGTTCTGCATTCCCCGGAGTAAATTCTTAAAAACACACTCCGCACTCCGGGCTCCGCCGGAGTGCGTTCCCGGATAATCACGGAGCTCCGGGAAAGCCACTCCGGGGCTTACTCCGTGCTCAACCTTAGCGCGCGCAATCGATGGCGCACTCTCAAGTAACGATTGACTGGAGCAATGCCGAAGCAGGGGCACCGTATTCAGCCAAAAACTACCTAGTTCGAGCAGTGCAAGCAGTGGTGATTGGAAGAGATGTGTTTGTGATCGCGCCAATGAGGTGTGGGAAGGCATAAGGTCATATCATTAACCTGTTCATGCGCCTCCCTTCAAATTTCAAAGAAACGGTATGTCGTGTTGCAGCCGCTACAAAATCCTCCGGAGGAGTTTGCAGCCAATGCGGCGCCGGATGAGGTGCTTCGCTTCCTTGTCCGACGAGTCACCTATGACGATAGTCAGACCCAAAATCTGTTGTGTTGGACCAGTGGAGATCGCAGACTGGTAGGGGTTCCGATGTTCCATTCTTGCCTATGTTCATTTTTGCGGACACCCATCGCGCTGTCCGTACTCTGTGACCCGGCCAAAGTAGACAGGATTAGAACCAAAATCTTTCCGCCTCCCATGACGTCGCGAACATATCTCCAGTCGATTTGTTGTCAGGGTGTGAGGCAAATTTATTCAACGAGCGGCTGGTACTAGAAGTGGAGGTCGTAAAAGTTGCGAGATTGCTGGGAAAAGGAATACAGAGAGAGGCGGCGGGGGTATCGCAGTGTACAAAGCCGGAAGGTACCTTGAGAGCTGATTGAAGAGGGCTGATTATTGTGGTCGGGAGGAGCCTTGGTCTGTGAGGCCGAAGGCGTCCTCGAGGCGACGGAGGCGGTGATTTATGGGAGCCTCGATCTCGGCATCTCGCGTACCATGTGGCGGGTGCGGTCCTCGAGCTCTCTTGCCCAGCCGGGCATGTCTTCGGGCGCCTGCGCCTGCGCGGGGTGAGGGCCGGGGCGGGGGGGGGGGGGAGTTGCTTGCCGAATCGTGGCCGGGCGCTCGGGGGAGCAAAGAACGGGAAACCGGCGGGCGGCAGCGGCGGCGGGCGAGGCGCAGGGTGGGCGTTAGTAGCCGGCGAGCGAGGGGAGCAAATAAGGGGAAACCGGCGGGCGGCGGCGGCGGTAGGCGAGGCGCAGGGTGGGCGTATCTCGGGGGGGGGGGGAGGAGGAAAGTGAAGAGAGGAACGGAGGTTGCATCCGGGGAGCGGCGGAGGAGAAGAGCGGCTGGATGCGAAGCTTGGGTAGGAATCGTTACCGGCACGAATGGGCGAGTACTCGGAGACCGGTCGACGGAACATTGCCGAAAGATCAGCAAGATCCGGAGTCTCGTTGCGATTCCGGTTCCGCCACGAACGGCTGTAAGTGAGAAGAAGTGAATAGTTCAATAGAAGAAGGAGGGAGGTGAGAGGGGGGGGGGGGACTCACTTCTTCAACTTCTGAGCCTTTCTGCGCTCTTCCAGCAGCTCCAATTCGAGCACGTCCGCCTTCCTAGCCCGCTGCAATAGCAAGCTCATGTCGGATATAGGGCCGGTCAATCCTTGGAATGAGCTTCCGATGTGGTACTCGTTCATGTGGACTTGTCGGCTCCTCGTCGCGCGGAGGTTGTTCCGGTTGTGGTTGCCGTGTTGGTTGCGGGCTTCAAGGATGCGCTGCCGGGTCGAGGGAGTTGCCGGGCGGCCAGTTGCTGGGCGAACGGGGGCGAGAAGATGCGGAGACCGGGTTGTTATTGACAGCGTTCGGGCCGGGCCGAATGGGTTGTCGTGCGCGGCCGGCGGGTCGAAAAAGCTGGGAGCTCGGCGGTCGACAGACCTGGGGAGAGGGGGCGGGGGGGGGGGAATATCAAATATGTGGGTGACCTCAGCATTGATCCAAGACCTTGAAGATCTGGAGACATCGAACGATCCCGCACGCGCCTGAGCCGGCTGTGAACAGAAGAGGTTGTTCAGTCAGAGAAGAAGGAGGGAGGTGGGAGGGGAGAGGGAGAGACTTACTTCTTCAGCTTCTGACTCTTTCTACGCTCTTCCATCAGTTCCCACTCGAGGACGTCCGCCTTTCGCGCCCGTTGCAATGCCCATATCGAAGACAGGTCCGAGGGTCCCTGGAAAGCGCTGCTGCCGATACGGTATTCGTTCATATGAACCTGCTGGCTCCTAGTCGCTCGGAGATTATTTCGATTGTTGTTGTTGTCGCCTTGGTAACGGGCTTGGAGGAGGCGCTGGAGGCGATCCTCCGCCTCCACATAGGGCTCAGCGCGGTGTGGATCTTCTTTTCTTTTGCCATGCTGATTTAGGTCGTGATGGTGTGCTGGTGCCACATGGCAGCCACGTGACTACCATCTTATCTAATCTCCGTCACAACAACACAAAGTCTTGCTTGCTTGCTTGGTTGCTTGCTTGGCTGCTTGCTTGCAAACAGATGTTGTTTGGTGGTGTTGTTGTTCAAGAATATATAGAGACGCGTCGATCGGGAGTGGCATTCTGTGTGGTTTCTAAGGAGTGTCATTGTGTGAGATTCAAGCCGAGAGAGTGGCATTCTGTGAAATTTTTCGTTCTTCCTCCAGGTGCGCTTGAAGCTGCGCTTCTTCTCTCGCGACGTCGTTGCAAATAGAGCAACCACTCATAGGCGCTCCCGATCTCGCGCGGAGGGGGGATGGAGAGTGCGGATGGTCAGGGGCACGTCTGTAAGGCCATTAGAAACCCTCTCTGTATGGCTCAGTGTTCGGTGCGCAGGATTTAAGTCTGGGGCCACGGCATTTCACGGAGGGCGGTTCGGTGGAATTGCGATGCATTTACCACATCAGTGAGGATCGACGCAGAATTGGGCAACGATCTTCGATCGATGATGGTACTCAATGCCGGGCGGTGCTGCCTCTTATCCCAGAAGGAAGGTGAATATGGACATCGTGTTTCTACTCGTTCGTTCAGACCGCACATTTCAGGTCCCTAACTAATCATGTTTCAGAGAGAAAGACTTTGTCGGCCGAGCTTTTAAACTTCTGCGCTTCTGATAATCTTTGAAGGTCTAAATTCTGCACAGGCTACACTATCATACCTCCTTTTGACCGCCAGTCCTTTCTTAGCAAACTCAGGGTCAAAAAATGCGCTGCGGCGAATTCGGAAGCGGCCTCCTGACCACATGGGATTACCCTGTGGTGCTACTAGCACACCTGAAGCTCGAGCTATATGGGCGCCACATTTCAAATATGCGGTATTGCGTGACAAAAAAAGGACGCTGTGAATTGTGTGTGAGAAGTCATGTACTTGCTACTTTTGTGTGCCGCTTGGCTTGGAATGCCACAAAATATGCTCTGCGATCTATCACCGAAGCTTTAATCATCCCTTACTCTCAGTCGCCTTGACACGAGCTGTTGAAAATATGTCCTGTGGACCATCTATGGCATCCACCACGTGATTGCGATCTTATCGCACCTGATCTCTTGATCTTATTTGATCATGATCATATGATCACCATGATCATGATCACATGATCATCTCGGACCTTGATCTTCCCACGACCTTTGGTCATGATCATGATCATGATCATGATCACCCATGATCACTGTGATCACCCGATCGATCGGTGATCGATCAAATGCATTTCCTCTTTCCCACGGCAGAAAATTTTCCCTCCACATTTTCTCAGTCCTTTGACCTGTGACTGCTGCAGAATCATTGCGCAACGGTTCAAATTTTTCCTTCTTCGTTTTTTTCACTCTTCCACGAAACCCTCCGAGCATCTGTATATAAGCACTGCTCTCTTCACTTTCCTTCCTCAATCCAATAACCACCATCCCTGCCATCTTCGACCTTGTTCTCAAGGTCATCAAGTGAAGAGCACCTCCTCCCTCTCTCTCTCTCTCAGCCTCTGTTAGGTTGACTGGTTTCAGATTGCTGTAGGTTAGCTGCACGTAGTCGTTCGACGCTTCCGAGCTCGTCCTCCTACTGTGTTGTACCTCACTTTCGACAGCCAGTTCAATCTCTCACAGCTGAGCTTGAGCTCGAGGTCGAGTTCGCGGGCCCCGCGGCTATCGCCAACCACACAGGTGAGTAGCCCGGGCTACCTAGCAATTTACAACAGATTAAGAGTCTGACTAGCTCTCTTTCTTTGCTCTTCCTTATCTTTCGTCCTCGTCCTTGACCTTGTCGACCACGTCCTTGTCGACCTCCACCTCGTCCTCGTCCTCGTCGACTGCGTCCTCGTCGACCTCGTCCTTGACCCTGTCCTTCGGTGTCACTGCTGGTTCTCCACGTGCACCTGGTCAAACCACACAGAGTCTCACAAGACTACAAGTCCTTTTCGTCCTCGCTCTTCGCCCTTCGGCTATTAGCCCTCGCCCTCAAAAACAACAATTTTTGTCCTCCTCCTCATCAAGATGTCTTCGCGTACATCAGCAATGAGGACGACGGCGCGTCCTCTTCCATCGCCACGGTGCCTATCTGCACCAGCGTCGAGACCTTCTTCGCATGGCGAGAGAAGCTGGAGCCCGTCCTCGTCGGCATCCGTGCCCTCGAAATCGTCCGCGGGAAGGAGCTGTGTCCTACGCTCCCTCCCTCTCCAACCTCCACTGACTTCCGCCTCGTCGAGTCATGGAAGGACAGGGACGCCAAAGCCATGTCCCTGATCCGCCGAACCACTGGCGGCGCCTACTCCGGCCTCCTACGGCACGAGACCTCGTCCACCGGTATGTGGGAGCTCTTGACGGTCCTCAACGACCTCACCACACCGGACCACATCAACACCATCAACCGGAACTTGGCCAACCTCTTCCTCGAGGAGGGCGGTGATATGGTCAAGCACCTTGAAAGGTTCATGGAGATCGTGGCGGAGGCGGATGCGGCTGGCCTGTCCTGGGGCCGTGTTGACAGGGAGAAGTGCTCCAAGTTCTTCGACACCCTCCCGCACGAACTCATCGGCATCACCAGGGAATGGCGTCGCCTGGACAAAGACGAACAGACCTTCCTTCGTCTTGTCCGGCTCTACAACGAGGAGGACGCTGGACGCAAGTCCTCTGCCCAGCGTTCTATGGACACCATGGCCATGGCAGCCACCCGTACGACTGTCAAGATCAGGGGGGTCGCCAAGAAGACGCACGGCGGCAAATCTGGTCCCAGTCACGGCAAGGGCAAGTCCTACCCTTCGCCATCCTCTTCCAAGGCTATTTCCGGTGGCCGTGCCCCTCAAACTTCGTCGAGCAGCAAGCGGCTTCTTTGCTACGGCTGCGGTGGTCGCGACCACGTTCGGCCCGACTGCCCGGTGGCCAGTCAACACGGGCCAGGCGAAGTCATCTGCTGGAACTGCCACCAGCCCGGGCATGCACAACCTCAGTGCACTAAGCCCCGACAGTCCTCCTCGGGCAAGGGTAAGGCCAAGGCCTATGCGGCCTACCCTGATGCGGACGACATGCTCGCTCCAATTCTCGAGCCCGAGTCCGACGTCCTCGCTGCGTCTCCGTCGTCGACCCTTGTCCCGTTCATGGTCGACTCAGGTGCGTCGCAGCACATCGTTGATAGAGTGGACCTCCTCGTCAACGCTCGGAAGCCCAGCAAGCCCTTTGTCCTTCAAGACCGTGGGCTCCAAGAAGACCTCCGACTTATCGGAGACGTCACCGGCCTTTGGCCTCGGGAGGCGCATCACCTTCCAGGATGTCGTTCTTTTGCCCGGTGCTGGGTCAACCTCCTTTCAGAGGAGCTCCTGAGGGAGCGTGGCTGGATCAAGGTGGTCGAGCAGGACGACACCGCTTTCCTCCAGCACAGGGACAATTCGTCTTGGCGTATGCCATTGACGAAGCGTGGTCGAGCCCGATGGCTCGTGCTGCAGGTTGAGCCTTCGGCTCCCTCAGCAACGTCTTCGGCTCTCCTCGCTCCCGCCCAGGTCGTCAAGAACTCTCCGTTCCTCGACATTCATGTCCGTCTCGGACATCTGGCCTTCAGTACGATCAGGAAACTGATCAAGTCCGGACACCTGCCCTCGGTGCCCGGATACATGAACGAACAGCCTTGGTGCGACAGCTGCGAAGCTACCAAGGCCACTCGTCGTCCTTTCAAGGATTCCCCTCTCCGCGCTACGGAGCCAGGGGAAATCATCGTCACAGATGTTGGCGGTCCCTTGGTAGTCGCTTTCGGTGGCTACAAGTACTACGCGACCTTCACGGACGAGTACACCAAGTGGACGAAGGTAGACCTCCTTCGATCCAAGGCCGAGGTGTTCCACCGCCTCGTGGAGTTCGTCAAGCTCTGCGAGAGGGCTTTCGGGACCAAAGTACAAGTCATCCGCACCGACGGCGGTGGCGAGTACGTCAACAAGCATATGTCGACCTGGACCGCCTCTCAGGGCATTGTCCAACACATCACCACACCTCACACGCCCGAACTCAACGGCGTTGCTGAGCGCAAGAACCGGACTCTCAAGGAGATGACGGCTGCCATGCTCCACAGTAGTGGTCTGGCTGTGCAGTGGTGGGGACATGCGATGTTATTCGCTGCGGTGCTGCTTATGAAGCTCACCATGGTCGATGACGGTCGAACGGTTTGGGAATGGGTGCACAAGCGTAAGCCCTCCCTTGGCAAGGCTCAAGCATTTGGTTCTCCATGCTGGGTCCACGTTCCGGCCGCCGATCGCACCAAATCCAATCTGACCACCCGAAGGCCTGGAGGGGCATTATGGTCAGTTGGCCGACGGATCGTAGCGGGTGGGGAGTCTACAACGAGGCCACCGGGAAGATTGTCTTCTCCCGGAATGTGTCCTTTGGCCCCAAGGTCTCCAACAAGGTGACCTTGATCTCCAATCCTCCCGACGTTGTCGAGATTGGAGTCGATCCCCGCTTCTCCGAGCTCCCCGAGTCCGACGGGGAGTCCGACGACGTCGATGATGACGTTCCGGCTCAAGACGATGCCGTTGACGACGTTGCCGATATGCCTCCTCTCCCTCGTGGTCGCAAACGCCGTGAGCCCGAGGAGGGGATTGAGCTGCCTATTCCAGCTGTTCAGGCTCAAGGCGTTCGTCGATCAGTCCGTCCCGGCCGTGGTCAGCGGTCCGCTCGCTTCCACGAGACCTACACAGCCTTCGTTCAGCAATACGAAGGTTTCTTGTGCAAGGTGGCCATCATCGACAACGACCCGACCAGCTATGGCGAGGCGATGTCGAGTCCTGAGCGACATGAGTGGACAAAAGCTTTCGATAGCGAGCTCACTTCGCTTATCAACAACAAGACGCTCGGAGGAGGTGGTCCTCCCTCCCGGCGCCAAGGTTGTCTCCACTAAGTGGGTGTGTAAGACGAAACGAGATGCCGATGGCAATTCGTCAAGCACAAGGCCGTCTCGTCGGGCGCGGATTTACTCAGCGCTACGGTATCGACTACGACGAGACATACGCTCCGGTTGGACGTATGACCAGCCTTAGGATCTTCTTCGTCGAGGCTGCTGTCCATGACTGCATTGTCTGGCAGATGGACGCCGAGACTGCTTTCCTCAATCCCGAGATGGATCGGGTCCTCTACATCAGTTTCCTGAGGGATGGGAGAAGAAGAATCCCAAGGCGACTGGACTGCTTGTCCGCAAGGGCCTCTACGGTTTCAAGCAGTCAGCCCGCCTCTGGTGGCTGGACGTCGTCGCCAAGCTCTCGGCGCTCGACTTCACCCATAGTGATGCCGACTGGGGCATCTTTGTGCGCATCGAACCTGGCGGTTCACGCACCATCGTCTTCGTGTACGTCGACTTTTCTGATCGCTGCGAAACGCAGAAGATCATCGACTCCGTCCGTGACGGCCTTAAGGCGTCATACAGGATGACTGACATTGGTCCTGTCAGCTCTGTCCTCGGAGTCAAGATCGAGAAGGTCGACAATGGCTTCGCCCTAAGCCAAGGTCACTATATCGACACTGTCCTTGAGCGATTTGACATGGCAGACTGTCGCCCGGAGTCAACTCCGATTGCGGTCGGAACGAAGCTCGTTCCAGAGGGAGTTCCTCTTTGCCCTGAAGACACCAAGCTCTACCAGGCCCTCGTAGGATGCTTGATGTGGCTCTACATTTGCACCAGGCTGGACCTCGGCTACGGTGTCAGCGCCCTCTCTCGTTTTTGCGGAGCACCAACGGAGGAGCACCTCAAGTACGCCAAGCGAGTACTTCGCAATGTCAAGGCTACTCGGGACTTAGCGCTGGTCCTCGCGCCCGTCAAGGTTGACGGTGAGCCCGAGCTTGTTGGGTACTCAGACGCTGATTGGGCTGGAAATGTCGAAGATCGTCGATCCCAGTCCGGCTACGTCTTCAAGCTTTACGGTGCTACCGTAAGCTGGGGATCCCTTCGGCAGCACTGCGTCTCTCTGTCCTCGACTGAGTCGGAATACGTCGCCCTCACCGAGGCCATCAAGGACGCCATCTGGCTCCGTACTGCCGTCCTGGCCTACGACCAGAGCGCTCCAGATGCGGTTCGCATTGTCCTTCACGGTGACAACCAGGGCTCAATCGCCCTTGCTCAGAACCCAGGTTGGCACCGACGTACCAAGCATATCGACCTTCGATACCACTTTGTCCGCTGGCAAGTGGAGGAGGGTGCGGTCAAGCTTCAGTACATTGGCACGGCAGAGCAGGCGGCCGACATCCTGACAAAGCCTACGCCTACGCCCGTCTTCGTAAAGCACCGCGCTAGCCTTGGTCTCATCGACCTCGCAGCTCGTGCCTGACGGCCCTCCCTCGACTGCAGCAACCACGCGTTGTCTGAGAGGGAGTGTTGAAGATATGTCCTGTGGACCATCTATGGCATCCACCACGTGATTGCGATCTTATCGCACCTGATCTCTTGATCTTATTTGATCATGATCATATGATCACCATGATCATGATCACATGATCATCTCGGACCTTGATCTTCCCACGACCTTTGGTCATGATCATGATCATGATCATGATCACCCATGATCACTGTGATCACCCGATCGATCGGTGATCGATCAAATGCATTTCCTCTTTCCCACGGCAGAAAATTTTCCCTCCACATTTTCTCAGTCCTTTGACCTGTGACTGCTGCAGAATCATTGCGCAACGGTTCATTTTCCTTCTTCGTTTTTTTCACTCTTCCACGAAACCCTCCGAGCATCTGTATATAAGCACTGCTCTCTTCACTTTCCTTCCTCAATCCAAAACCACCATCCCTGCCATCTTCGACCTTGTTCTCAAGGTCATCAAGTGAAGAGCACCTCCTCCCTCTCTCTCTCTCTCAGCCTCTGTTAGGTTGACTGGTTTCAGATTGCTGTAGGTTAGCTGCACGTAGTCGTTCGACGCTTCCGAGCTCGTCCTCCTACTGTGGTTGTACCTCACTTTCGACAGCCAGTTCAATCTCTCACAGCTGAGCTTGAGCTCGAGGTCGAGTTCGCGGGCCCCGCGGCTATCGCCAACCACACAGGTGAGTAGCCCGGGCTACCTAGCAATTTACAACACGAGCATCCTTGCCTCGCAGCCGTGTCCAGACTCCAGCTGAAACTTTCCATTCCAAGATCCAATGCATCTCTTCTCGTGCTTATTCTCTCACCTTCTATCTCCTCCTATTGATCCCATTGTAAAGCTGTGAGGCTCCGGCCAATCCTCCTAGGCTGAGCCCTCGAACTTGAGGCGTTATGCTCTCAACGAGCAATGGTAAAACTACCACAAAATTTTCTTGTTCTTGACGACCACATCAATGCGGAAGCGCATCGTTAAAACCATATTGTCGATTGCAGGCCGTGGGGGCCCTCGTTTCCGAGCTTTGCTCCGCGCGGCCCCCGTTCACCCGACCCGAAGGCTCCTTCGACGCTGCTGCTCTTATATCACTCAAACAGCCGGTCTCAAGAGTTTTCCCTTCTGTGACCCAATAGTTTGTTCTTGCTTCTTACCACCACTTGCAATCCACTTCTAACAACGACGACGACGACCACCACCACCACCACCACAACCACCGCCACATCCAAATCCACATCCACATCCACACCTCAACACCACTACCCAGCACACACTCACACTGCTAACAACGATTCCTGGAGAGAAGCTGGACCAGCTTTACCCATTGGTACACTACCACTTACTTTCCAACACCCACCTTCGATCACACTATCTCTCCAATCTTCGCTCCGAAAACCTAAACCTTGACAGCAAAAATGAACGCAGAAGAGATTGCTAAGCAACATCAACTCCAGTTCCTTCAAGGTCGAATCGATCGGGCCGAGGACAGCATCGCCAAAAAAGAGGCATTGTGCGCAATGGCGGATGGTCATCTAAAGCAGTACAAAGATACGATTACGCGTTTCACAGCTGCAGTAGAAGATGTTCGGGAAATTAGAAGGATTGAACGCGAAGGCATCGAACAGGAACGAGCTGAATTACGGTATGTTTGTACTCCCTCTGCATGTGATACCCGCATTCATTATCGTATGTTCATCTTCAATTCTGTGCCACTCAGTCGTCTGTATGATCAGAGGGACGCTGTACAAGCCGGAGTGGGAGGGGGAGAAAACATCGACAATGGATGCTCATTCAGGGACGATCTGGACTCGCAGCTGTATGTAAACTTCCTTTGCTTGTGGGTACTGTGATACCTTCCATCTGACCTCATCATATATTTTCAGGTCCAGTCTCGGTCAGGCTGAGGGCCGAAATGTGCGTTTCGGTTCGCCCGTTCTTTTCGATGGTGATCATCAGGATCACCTTGACCTTCATAGGCATGCGGCGGGTTTGGGGCCAGAGCCATGGGCAGACGAAGACGAAACCTAAGCCAAAGACGAAGCCAAAGACGAAGAAAACGACAAAGACGAAGACGTGGAAACGCAAGCACCTGGACACAAGAAAGAGGGTTGGAGAGCACCTCAAGACGCGAAATGTACCTCCTGTCCCAGCAAGAATTGCCTTTCTCGGTACAATGTTCGACACGACAGCCGCGATTGGGGCGTCCTTTGTGACTGCAGAGTCCAGATGTGTCGGCAGCAATACATATGGATTCAGGCGATAAATTGCGCCTTACTCGCTCAGTGGCGTTGCCATTTTTTTGCGTCATGGTGCGTGATGCTCCTACATGTCGTAACGTGAACAGTGAGGTTTAGGTAAGAGCTAAGGATGTCGTTCGGAACTTCCTAGGAACTTCCCTCCCTTCCGGCTCTCTCCGCAACATCTCCGCAGTCATTTTTGAAATCCAAATTTCCCTCCCCCTTTCTCCGCGGAATTGACGGAGAAAATGACGGAACTCCGTTTTCAAAGACCACAAACAGCGAAACAAAAATCTCCCTCCGCAATCTCCGCCACACTTCCGGCGGAACTCCGCAGCTCCGCTACATAGTAAATTATCTCCCCGAGATCAACGCTTTGTACCTGCTCAAGGCGGTCTCAAATCGCCAATGAGGTCGCCGAAGGCCTCCATCGACCTTCCGACAATGACAGCTGAGCTTATAGAACGCTCAAGGAGGAGTAATGATGAGTCAGAGGCGCTGGAGAGCAATCTGGTGTCCGATCCGGGACCAGGTGTGGATCCGGTATCAGACTTGAGACTCCGACACGTGACCCCAGACTCTCTCTCAATCGAAGAAATGTTGGAGTTGCGTCAGCACCAGGCGCAAATATCCAGCGGCAGTCACCTTCATGGACACGGTCCCCTCAACGGCAGTCGCCCTCATCTCTAGTTGCCTTCATCTCCCGTTGCCCTCATCTCTATAGCATAGCTACTCACCTTCCCTGATGTCTTGTGATGGCTATATAAGCAACGGTCGTTGTGGTAGTCAGAATCCCCCTTTCAATGCAAGCTCTTCACTTCTCTCACTCTTCACACTTCACTCTCTCTTTCTCAGAAACATCTGATCGTGAGTCCGTGATCACATCAACTCTCAACAGATTAAGAGTCTGATCAGCTCTGGCCCATAGGCATCAACACCCTTTACATTCACAGCCCAGTCAAGAACAATGTCAAACCAAATTGGCACCAGCGAGTCGTCCGCCTTGTTCAAGGTCCCCACCTTGACCGGCCTCGACGACTTCTACCTCTGGAAGACGGCCATCACGGATTCGTTCCTGATGTTGGGCTCCCTGGAGATTGTCGAAGGAACCGAACCGATGCCGGTATCGGCCACGACGGAGGACACCCCCTCCGTGGACGAGAAGTCCCCGGGCAAGTCCTGGATGGATCGCAACCGCAAGTCGATTGCCTTGATGCGTCGTACCATTAGCGACGCACTCAAGGTCGATATCGAGGAATGCCGGTCGGCCAAAGAAATTTGGAGCCGGCTTTGCGAGATCCACGACCTGGAGACGCCCGAGTACCGCGGCGAAGTGAAGCGGGAGCTTGCCACTTACTTCTTCGCCGAGGGTGGCGACCTGAAGGAACACCTCGACGGTTTCCTTCGTCTACTGTTGAAGGCAGCTTCGGCCGGCCTCAAGTATAATGACGAAGACAAGTCGGGAATGTTCCTGGAAACGCTGCCGGAATCATTCGACCTGCTCAAGCTTCACTGGAAGCTTATGGAACCCGCCAAGAAGAGCTTCCTTGAGCTTCGCCGCCAGTACAATCTGCTGGGCGCCGAACGCACTCGGACTCAGGCTCGCTCCATGGCTGCGGTCCTGTTTACGAAACAGAAGGGCAGTCAGCAGGAGATGAGGAACGCTCCTGCTCCGAACCATACTCACGGAGACAGGAAGTCAGGCGCCATCGGCTCCAAGATCAAGGGCGTCGCCAAGATCAAGTGCTTCCGATGCAAGGAGTTCGGACACATGAAGCGCGATTGCCCCAAGCGGAAGGGCAACGACGGCAATGGCGGTGGCAACAACGGTGGGCATGCATACGTCAATGCTGCGCCCGGACCCTTCATCGGTATGGCGTCCGGCCCCCACCTCACCGTCGACCCGATCGAAACACCATCAAGCATGTTGGTGTCCGGTCTCGGCAATGGTGGGATTGTCTGGATCATTGATTCAGGAGCGACCCACCACATTGTCGGAAAGAAGTCCCTGCTTGAGAACAAGCGGGACCTCGCCAACCCTCTTCGTTTCGGCCTCGCCACGCGGTCGGGCTCTATGAGCTCTAGTGCTGTGGGAGAGGTAACGATGGTCAACGATGAAGGCTGGGCGATCGTCTTTGAGGACGTTCATTACGTGGACGAGGCCCGCGTCAACTTACTCTCGGTTGACGTGCTCATCCGCAAAGGATGGAAGGTCGTGCTGGAGCGAGGAGCAAGCCGCCTCGAGAAAGGTCCCTTGAAGCTTCCCCTCTCGGAGGTTGGGGGCTTGTTCCATCTGGACCTGCCACACATAGGCCAAAAGGATCGTGATCAATACGACAAAGCCTTCGCCATGATGTCCAAACCCGCGGTCAAGAACTCACTTGCTGAGTGGCATGCTCGTTTGGGCCATCTGTCGTTGACGGCAATCAAGAATCTCGCCCGCAATAGGGTCATCGAGGGCCTGGAGATTGTGGGGGAGAACGTCAACATCTTCTGCGACACGTGCCAGCAGTCCAAGTCTCACCTTCTTCCCTTCGGAGATTCGAGCCTTCGCGGAGACGGGGATGACATCCTGTATAGCGATGTTGCTGGTCCCTTGCGCGTCTCGGCCTCGGGGCATAGATACTATGCGACCCTCGGCACCACTCAGAGTGGTATCATCTTGGCACAGGCCATACCCACGAAGAGCGCTGTGGTTCAGCAACTCATCAAGTGGATCCTTGGATTGGAGAAGGCGTTGAACTCACAGGTGCGCATTCTGCGTACGGACCGAGGCGGCGAGTACGTCAACAAGGAACTCCTGGCCTGGTTGGACAAGAAGGGCATCATCCATCAGACGACTCCGGCATACACTCCTCAGCTCAACGGCATTGCTGAAAGGAAGAATCGGACCATCAAGGAAATGATGTCAGCAATGTTGATCGGTGGCGGTGTGCCCATGGAGTACTGGGATTGGGCTCTCACCTACGCGACGATCATCCTCCTCAGCACCACAATCCGGGAAGGGAAGCCGGTGTGGGAACGCCTGTTCGGCCGCAAGGTCGATGTCAAGTTCCTTCAGCCCTTCGGCTGCGCCGTCTGGCTCCACATCCCTGCCGAAACGAGGCGCAAGGATGATCTCAGCAAGCCCAAGAGCTGGAAGGGGAAGTACCTCGGTCTCACCTTTGGCAGCAGCGGGGGAGCAGTCCTGAACGAGCAGACAGGCAAGGTTCATGTCAGTCGGAACCTTGTGTTTGAGCCGAGGTCGGCACAACCACGCCGGCCTTTGCTACTCACCGGCCCTACCCCACCTGGACCCGCCCAACAGACATCGCCATCCTCTCCAGTGGTCGTTGACCAGGACCTGGTTGAGGTGGGAAGCGATGATGATGACGGCGGGGTCGCTCGTATCGAGGAGCTGTCGAACGAGGAGCACGAGGGGGAGGATGTTGGTGGCGAGGTCGGTGGCGCCGTGGTGAAGCAGGAGCCCAGTCGTGTGGTCGCCGAGGTGCCCAGGCACAGCAGGCACCAGCTCCGGCCCACCAAGTCATCGTGGCTCCCCGTCCGCCAGTCCAGCCCCGTTGGGCGCGCCCCGAGGCCCCGTCCGCACTCTCCCAGATCGCGCAGCTGCGGGACGGAAACGGGCGCATGGCGAGATCAGCGTCGCAAAAGCACATGAAGAAGGCGAAGAGGCAGATCCACTCACGTACGAGCAGGCCCTGCGATCGCCGAACGCGGCTAGGTGGTTGGAGGCAATGGAGGTCGAGTTGAAGAACCATAGCCGCGCAGGAACGTGGGAGGATTGCGTGCTACCGGAGGGCCGACGTGCTGTATCGTGCAAGTGGGTCTACAAGACCAAGCGCGATGGAGAAGGAAAAGTCGTCAAATACAAGGCTCGTGTGGTCGCCCGAGGCTTTTCTCAACAGCCCGGCGTCGACTTCCAGGAGACTCACGCTCCTACGGCCAGGATGGCCTCCCTCCGCGTCCTTGTCACCCTCGCCATCAAGATGTCGATGCACATCCACCAGATGGACGTCGAAGCAGCGTACCTAAATGCAGAGATGGACGTTGAGCTGTACATGCAACCTCCCAAGGGATACACGCTCAAGAACGGCCAGGACTCACTGCGGATGCTTCGGGCCCTGTACGGGTACAAGCAGGCTGGGCGACTGTGGTGGAAGAAGTTCGATGAGATGGTGAAGGGAATGGGGTTCAAGTCGGTTCCGTCAGACCAGTGCATCTACGTGCGCATCAAGGACAACGGACAGCCCACATACCTCCTCCTATATGTCGACGACATACTCATTGCCGACGCCAGCATGGACGTGATCAACGAGATCAAGTCGGCGCTGAAGTCGCGGTGGAGGATGTCGGACCTGGGGGAGGCAAGGTGGATTCTGGGGATCAGCATCGTTCGCACGGAGCAGGGAGCACATCTGTCTCAGACAGCATACATCGACTCCCTCCTACAGCGATTCAACGTTGACAGCAGGCGTCAAGTCCACACGCCGATGGACCCCTCATACGCGCCCATGGACCCATCGTCCCCACCCGCGAACCGAGAAACTTACCAAGCTTTGGTCGGGTCGCTCATGTGGGCCGGGTGGGCACGCGCAGCGACATCATGTTCCACGTTGGCGTGCTTGGTCGTAGCAACGCGCAACCCCGCGAGAGCGACATGAAGGCAGCCTTGCGCTTGGCGGCATACCTGGGAACGACGAGGGAGTTGGGGATCTGGGTCAGCAAGGGCACAGGAAGGACGGTCTTGGAAGGATGGGCGGACTCGGACTGGGCAGGCGACTCTCGTGATCGCAAGTCCACCTCCGGATACGTGTTCAAGCTGTACGGTACCCCAGTCACCTGGGCGTCCGTGAAGCAGCCCACCACAGCCCTCTCCACCGTCCACGCAGAGTACATCGCTCTGTGTGAGGCCACACGCGACGCAGCATGGCTGCTGCAGCTGCTGGACGGACTCAAGGTCCAGCACACGCGCCCAGTCCCCATCCACTCGGACAACACGGGAGCACTCACCCTCGTTGAGCACCCTGCGTTCCACCGCCGATCCAAGCACATTGATGTGCAGTTCCACTATGTTCGGGAGGCGCAGGAGCAGGGATGGATACGCGTCAGTAAGGTGGCAGGCACAGATAATACTGCCGACCTACTCACCAAGCCTCTCCAGCGCACCCTCCACCAGCGACACGTAGAGGGGATGGGCTTGTTGTACAGCCCACGCACCCACACGCCCGCGACCCGCTCCTCTCTTGGTGGTGTCGCCGGCTCCATTGGTCAGGGGGAGCCAGCGATGGTTAGTCAATATCTTGGTCGCGCCCCCGTCGGCGAGGTGGAGGCGCAACGTTCCCCAGCCTCATCGTCATTGGAGGCCGAGGATGGAACCGTGGGCCCCAACCCCATTGGCAGTGGGGGTCGTGGCCATGGAGGCGCAGGACGAGGCCGAGGCGGTGCTCGTGGCGCTCGTGGTCGTGGTGGTGGTGGTACGCGCGGCGGTGATGGTGAGCGCGGTGGTGGTGGTACTCGCGGTGGTGGTACGCGCGGTGGTCGTGAGCGCGGTAGTGGTGAGCGCGGTGATGGATGGGACTTTGTCATCTGATGCGGAAGGCAAGGTGTTCTTGGTCAGTGAGGTGCTTGGATGGTGTGGATGGGAGTGGGGATGAACTCACCTTCGCGCGCTGGTTCGTTCGCACGGACGGATGGCAGCGCGCGTGCGGAGGATGAGGTCGGAGCGGTACTGGATGGCATTGCCTGGTTGACGAGGGGGAGTGTTGGAGTTGCGTCAGCACCAGGCGCAAATATCCAGCGGCAGTCACCTTCATGGACACGGTCCCCTCAACGGCAGTCGCCCTCATCTCTAGTTGCCTTCATCTCCCGTTGCCCTCATCTCTATAGCATAGCTACTCACCTTCCCTGATGTCTTGTGATGGCTATATAAGCAACGGTCGTTGTGGTAGTCAGAATCCCCCTTTCAATGCAAGCTCTTCACTTCTCTCACTCTTCACACTTCACTCTCTCTTTCTCAGAAACATCTGATCGTGAGTCCGTGATCACATCAACTCTCAACAAGAAACTCTTCAAATCTGAGCGAAACCCTGATGAGACCCCGGGTTTCAGGGTCTCGGGGAGATTTTGCGGAGTTCCCTCGCTCCCGACGGAGATGCAACTTTTTGGCCTTCAGAAAAAACTCCCTCCCCCAATCTCCGCTGTCATTCCGCTGTGTCAGCGGAGTTTTGTCGGAGTTTGAATGCGGAGATTTGACGTCAGCGGAGATTAATATCAAGAAAAAAAAAACTCCCTTGCAGCGGAAGTAGCGGAGAGGAGATAATCTCCGCAACTCCGCGAGATATGACCGACATCCTTAGTAAGAGCTTTGTCCGCTCCACTGCACTGCCACTGGATGGAGGGGAAACAGAGAAGTAGCGTAGCAAGTAGAGAAAGAGACAAAGAGACTAAGATTGCGATTGAGAGAGTCGAGACCGGCGACGTTGAAAGGGCACTCACTCGGAATGATGTCGCGGACTGTGCCAGTATGCGATCCTGTCTGCGAATATGCTGCGACTGGATCATGCAAACAGAATCGCTTTGCGAGCCAGCGCGCGCTTATGAGTTATGGCATACAGAGCTCAATCAAGACGTACTCACAGCATTCCACGGGAGTACTCGGCGGAGCTGCGGATTTTTGTTCGACAGCTGCTCGATCAAATCCAGATTCAACACGCGAATGAGGAGTGAGTGTCATCTTGCATACCTTCCTTAGACGTCGGGCTTTGCGGTACCTGATATTGCACACGTGACACGGTCCTGACTCCTCTTGAACAATACACAGATTTCAACGCTGATCTTTTATCGAACGGATACCGGCTGACGCGCCTTCTCGGAAACGGCGCCTTCGGGACTGTCTGGGCAGCGGAGAAGACCGGCTCAGAATTTGCGGGGAAGATTCTGCGGCTCCCTCAGAGCGCTGCACAGAAAAGGGCGAGCCACGAGGCCGCCCTACATTTACAGCTAGCCCATCCCAACATCGTCAAGCTTCACGAGTTTTTCCCAACCTCAAGGTAAGTTTCGTATTCCGTTTGAAGTGCTATCCGAACCAAGACGCTGACCTTGTTCTGGCTTCACAGGTTTATGGTCCTCATCATGGAATACATTTCCGGAGGTGCTCTCGAGGACCAGCTTCCGAGGGCTGGCGAGTTAATTGAGGAAGAGCACATCTGGTCGGTCGCTGCAGATATCGGCGCGGCCTTGAAGTATCTCACGGAATCTCCCCCGTCAAACCAGACGCTTGTCCACCGTGACATTAAACCGGCCAATATTCTGATTCGCCCCGGAGGGGATACGTTCTGGCAGACTTCGGACTTTCGAGAATGATCAACGAGGCGGACCTGGCGGCAACAAGATGCGGAACGCCGGTTTATATGGCCCCCGAAATGATCAGGGCGGGGCGCATACGTACGACCACAAGGTCGATTGCTGGGCCCTAGGAGCCACACTGTTCGAGCTCTGCACAGGACGACCACCCTTCACGAGAGCGGATGGATCTTTTGACGTGGTCGCCTTGACCTCGGCAGAAGCTCCGGTTCCGAACATCCCCAAGGAGTACACAACGGAGCTACGATTCTTCGTACGACAGCTGCTATCGAAGGACCCGAACAAACGGCTCTCCGCGGAAGACATTCTCCGCAAACCTAATATCTTGCTCGGAGAAGTGCTTCGGGAAAACTCGGGCACAGTCACTGGCCTGGGAGAAACGTCCAGGGACCACCTTCCTCTTCAGGGTGGTAGTGGCGCGGTCGCCAACGACGAGCGGTTGTTGAAGGTCGCTTTCAAGAAGCACTGCAAAGATGGACTGAGCTTTACGCGGCCCGGCCTTGTCCTCGGCCGCCCTATTCTGGCTGGCTTCCTTCGGTGCTGGATCGCGTCCACATCGAGGCATGGTCTTGCCATAAACGCATCCAGAGGGCATCAGGCACCGACAATATGCAGGGCGATGAGACAGGAAACTCAGGAGATCAGGAAGGAGCCTCGCTGCGCGCAACAGTTCGAGGTCATAAAATATATTTCAGTTTTCAATCTCATTCAAAATAAAATAACATGATAGTTGCTTATTTAAGTTATGATCCAAATATGTAATGGCGATTTTATTACAAGCTGTGTAACGTTTTGTAGCACAGTAAGACTCGGCTCGAAATAACAGGCTTGATTACTATGCAGTATGCTGTGATTTCTTTACAAACATTTGAATTAAATATAATATGCCATTTCATCATCATTGATGATAAAAAATATTTCATAATCATTGCAAACGTGCCATTCCACAGCAAAGTTTCCTATCATAAACGGTGAACGATAGGTATAAATTTTGGGATGGAAAGAGCAGGTATCAGTGTGGCAGCCAGCACTCTCTGCTCGTCGTCGGGTTCAGAGGGAGAGTGGCGAGCCGCTTCCTGGTGGGTTCTGGCTGAGGCTCTTTGCGCTCTCGGAAGTCGGACAAGAGGCCGGGTCTGATTTTTGATAGAAGTGACTATTGAATTGTTGAGACGCTCGGAGCGTTCTTCAGCCCGCTGAAAACTGGCCTCGAGGACCGTGACCCTGTCTGAAAGTTTCTTGGTGAGGCCGCAAATAGTTTGTCGATAACGCCCTTCACAATGGGCTTGGAGCCCCCTTTTAACCAAGTTGCATGCGGAAGTGAAGAGAGATGCCATTGTCGATGGGGCAAAGTCGTGAGGAGAGTGCCGGAAGGACAGAAATTGGGAGAAGAGGGGGAGGGGGGGGGGAGCTTTCTATATACACTGAGGCCGGACGGGACCAATCCCCTTTTCTCAGCCGCATCATCTTCGGACTCCGCCTTTCCATCTGGGCGTGTGTCCTTGCCCAGTATCGGAGACTGGACGAATCACAGGAGCAGCGAGCGAGGGAGAAGAGATCGAAGGAGATCGAGGATGTGGTTGGGCAGCTTCGGATTCGATACGCAGTTGGGAGTGAGAAACTGCGTCTTGAGCAAGCTCTATGGGGATCGGAATTGTGGACTCGGCTGCCCCTCCGAGTCGATGCAGACATTCCGCAGCATCTGGAACGCAGACGGAGAGGGATTTACTGTGAACGGAAATCCATCAGATCGAAGGACTGGAGAGAGGTTGCCGCGGAGATGGAGGCGGAGGCAACTACAATTGGGAGACAGCTCGAGAAGACATCGACTCCGCCAGACTTTGATCCGGCGATGATAAGGGACATCACAGGCGAGCGCTCGATGGGATACTCATTCACTTCCGACGCCCACAACAAGACCATCCCGGATCGCCTCGGCACGGTACTCGGGCATCTGGCGCCGGACATCTTCATTCGGGACGACGGTGGGACTTTCACTCATGGGGGGGGGGGGGGGGGGGAGGAAGTGGAGACTGGATGAGGGAAGAGCGATCGCGGTTATGAGGAAGGAGCAGCGCTTTCTTAGGAGTCTGTTCACCGTCATCTTCTTGTGCCGGTGGCAGAGGTATAGGCTTCACCTTCTATTCTATTCTCTCTTTCCCCTGTGACTACTTCGCCGTTCTATTACCGTTCCCTTCTTCCGTTCTACTTCTCTTCGCTGCACGTTCATCCGCCTTTTCTCTCTCTCCACGTTTCTGCCACGTGATTCCGCGCACAGACCGGTTTCTCCCCTTTCCATCTCGCTTCCCTCTTGTATATTCTCTCTCCTTTCCTCATCGTTCAATCTCACACTCTTCCAGCTCATTGAGCGTCACCGCACTCAACCTCATCCGCAGGAAGAGTTGTAAGTAGCGCATCCGCCGCTACATGGTGATGAGAGAGGATTCTTGCCTCAACTTTCTCTAGGTCGCGCTCAACGTGCCTACAGCCTAGCCGTTCTCCCAAGTTCCACCTCACCCCTCCGGCCTCCCACCTTCCTATTTCCAGCTCCTCGATTGCTCTCTCACCTCCCCGACAATGTTCCATCATCTCCAACTCATCCCTCTCGCTCTGGGTCTGGAACCCGCGAAGATCTCCTTTTCGGCCGACGCTCAGGGTTATTCCTACATCCATCGCTCCGCAAGTATTCCTGCCGCCGCTCATCCCTTTTTTCCTATCTCGTCGAGCTCGCATCTCTTTCTCGCAGTGCGTCTTCACCCTACATGCGGTCGGTGACGATTCCCATATTTTCTTCAACGGCACGCGTATGGATTCCTTCGACTCGCAGACCTTACAGCCTGGCGATATCGTTGAGCTCGGGCGCACTCAAGCTTCCGCTTTCGACGCGGAGTTGACTTTCCGGGTGGACATCATGGTCTCAAACCTCTCTAGTACATCTCTTTCTGGTCCGGCAACACACTCCGTTTCCAGGTCGGCTCCCTTCTATACGCACCTGAAGGACTTTCGGCGCACTATGGATGACATCCAAAACGACATACGCGTGGCGCCACGTCGATGGCTAGGTCCCGCTGCTTTCATGTTCGGTCGCACTCACTCGATCACCGAACTTCAAGGAACATCCAAGGATCGCCCGAGTCTGCCTCTCCCCTCTCTACACCCTGCGATATCATCTTCACCGCTGCCGGCTGACTCCTCGTCGGCCTCTTTTGCTCCATCGCTGGTCAGCGGCATCCTCACAGCCACTTCGGTATCGACTTCGGTACTGAAGTTCGACCCGCCGTTCCCTGCACCTAGCGCAACGACACATTCTCATCAGCAGCGACCTACAACAGCAGCAGTCCCAGAACATGACTGTCTCGACGCGGAAGCCGGACTCAACTTCGTTCGTGATCAGACTTCTCCGATCTCAAGACCTGCGGACAGCGCCTTTGAAGAGGAATCTTCGAGGAGCCACGCGTGCTCTCTCGATGCGAACGACGAACGGATTGACGATCGAGGTGGCGTTGATGTTGGAGCCTGTTCTTTCCCGGTCGGCTCGGACTCGCTCATGATCACCCCTTTGGACGCTCCTCTGGTTCGCGTGAGACAGCTACATGGTGATGAGAGTAGATTGAACGTACCAACATCGTGCTGACACGCCTTCTTGCCTTCCGCACCAGCATCTCACCCCCAACTTGCCACCCGCTCCAATATGAGCACCCGCAACACTCAGAACAGCGCCCGCGCTGCCGCCCGCGACGATGACCTCAACACCCCTACAGGCGAGCCTACGGCCGGCGACGACAACAACCCTCTCCGCCTCCGCGTCGATCAACTCCAGCAGACAATCACCGATTACGGTGCTGAGCTTCGCTCACTCCAACGCAGCGTTGGTAGCCACGACCAGCGTCTTTCTTCCATCGATGACAAGCTTTTGGAACTCCTCTCCTGTCACGCGCTCGTCACAACCCGTCGTCCGCCTCCGACGTGACGGCGCCCACAGCTACCGACACTCAGCATGTCGACAATCCATCTGCTGACGTCGCCGAGCCGACTTCCACCCTCCCGTTCCCCCCACATGTCCTCCACTCCGTCCACTCGCACCTCTCTCGCGTCTGGTACTCGTTCTCGTGCCACGTCGATAGGATTCACGGATCCGGTGATATCGGACGTTAGCACAACTTTCGGGGGCGGGAGCAAGCTCAACTTCGTGATCAAGCCCGAAGAGTTGGGAACTTCGATGGCACGCCTGAAGACACGGAGCTGTTCCTCTCCAACATCGACGCCATCTACCAGTCCGAACCGGACGACGCCAATCTGCCTGCATGGGAGAAGGCATTCTCCGGGCTTTACCTCGCACTCTCCGCGACGAAGCTCGGCTCTGGTTCGCTTCCCTGGACGAGATCGGACGCAAGTCTCTCAAGTCCCTCAAGGGCGAGGACGGATGGTTCGCCCAACTTCGTGGCGCGTTCAAGCCTCCGACCTCGGTCGTCCGCATTCAAGCACGAGACCGGACTGGGATCCCGAGAACGAACCATCTCTCGGTACATCTTCGCCAAGGTCGCCCTTCTGAAGGCGGGATGGCCACATTTCAAGGACGTCGACTGCATCGCCGACGTGGTGGCTGGGGTGCCCGACGATCTCGCACGCGTACTCCGCGTTCCACTACTCGAGAAGAAGAAGTTCCCAGAACTTCGAGCGGAGATGCGCATACAAGAGGCGTACTGGCGGAGCATTCACTCACGCCCGCTCACGAAATCTCCCTCCAACGACGCAGTGTCTACGCGAAATCGCGCGCCCGTTCATGACACCCTAGCGCAGCCATCGGTGGTCCAGCCTGCGACGTTCGCCCAATCTACAGCCCGGCCGTCTGCTCCACCCACCTTCGGTCGCAGTTCGAGACGAGGCAAGTCTATTCGGAGCGATTTCGATCCCTCTCGTCTCGGGTACGGTATCAACCCGTCCACCGGACAGCGCAACATGACCTACAAGGTCCCGACACCGACGAGATCATGTGGTGTGCTCGCTCGTGTCGCATCTGCAAGGGTGATCACTTCGACTTTGCCCACGACTACTGCTCCACCAATGCAGTACACGTCGCGAACGTCGAAGACGAAGATGACTATCCCGTCACCTCAGAAGTCTCGCATTTCTGAACGTCCGCAATGACGTTAAACTAACTCCACCGCCCGCGCTTCCTCTGGCAACGGAGAAGCCGGGTGAACCTCCTCCTCCCACGGCATTCCTGGCTCAGCCAGCGCCGGAGAGGAGGTTGAAGGTGTTGGCGGTCGGTCCTACACTCACACCGACTGCTGCGACCCCCCTTCCAGGCATTACACTTCAGCTAAGGGATGCAAGAGCGATGTCGAGAGGGTTGCCGTTCCTTTGGGCCCAGAAGGAACGCTCGACATCGGGTACCACATGATTTCGGCCTCGGGACCTGGCAGAGGAAGTGGGCCCTCATCTGCCCAGACCACCCGAGGCCACCAACAAGGCACGTATCCTCGTGCCCCCCCATGATGCTATAGACCAGAATGCTGCTGATGATGTCCCTTCCTCTCCTCACACTCAGAGCGAGGACATCCAGCCGCTGCCCGTCCTCCATCTGGCTCATACATCATGGCTATTAGAGCCCGCTGTCGTGCCGGCGGCTGCTCCATTATCGCAGACGCCGCGCCGTAGTTGCACAGAAGTGAAGATGTCGCGCCTCTTGGAGACGGGTTCTGGTCGCGGGTACGAGCGTCATGCTCCGACGACCTGTCGTCTGCGTTTACCGGCTCGGACCTGCCGGATGTCTCCTCCCTTATAGACACCGGAGCCTCTCTCAGTACCATCGACAGAGGCTTGGCGGACAGACTCGGTCTGACACCACAGGAACCATCATTGAGCATCAACGGTATCGGTACCCAGCGCACATTGGGATATGTCACGTTGCCATTCTACATCGAAGGCACGGACACTGAGGGAAGAGCGGTTCGACTCTGCTTCGATCACGACTTCCACGTCCTCCAGAACTTCGCTCCGGGCATATGCCTCGGCGATGACTGGATTACAGGTCACTCGGTGGTCGTCGACACCGCGGGAGGAGTGGCAACGATCGGTGGACACAGTTTTCCCGTCCGCGGCAAGGTTCCTCACGCTCGGACTCTGTCCGCGAAGATCTGCACCAAGAAGGAGACGATCATTCCCCGTCCTGCCACGCCTGGGTGGACGTCGATACAGCAGCTCTCGTTGAAGCGGTCGACTATCTGCTCGAGCCTACGTTCCTGCACTCCCCAGACTCCGATCTCGCCCTCACCGCCGTCGCTTGTATGATGGACCGCTCGATGTCGAGGCTCTTGGTGACCAACTTCGGCACCGAGGCCTTCCAACTCCCCAGTCGATCTAATCTGGGACAGGCCACCGCTCTCGGCCCGGGAGTCATCCCTCGTGACACCGGCTTGACGTTTACCCTGGACGCCGACTCCCTCGCTACCCCACTCGACCCATTCGACTTCGATGAGCAACCTTCGGCGGAACAAGCCAACGCCGCGTCGACGACACTGGTCGACGACTTCTGGAAGGTTGGGGTGGACAAGGATGGACGACCACATCCAGGAGTGGTGGCTGTTCTGCGCCAACATCGACAGGCGTTTGCTCTAGACGGTCGCCCTGGGCACATCCGCGGCGTGGAAATGCACGTTCCCGTCCAGGAACCTTCCCGCCTCCGCGCCGAGCCACCACGCCGGGTAAGCCCTGAACTACGCGCTGTGATCGAGAAGCAGATCGCCGAGCTTCTCGAATGGGACGTCATCGAGGAGAGCCGCAGTCCAGTCAGCTCAGCCATACACCTCGTCAAGCAACGGGATAAGGTTCGATTCTGCGTGGACTATCGGCACATCAACTCCGCCACTACCCCGGATCGATATCCCCTTCCTCGCATCGACGATGTTCTCGAGAGTCTCCGCGGAGCACGTTGGTTCAGCAGTCTGGATGCCATCAGGGGCTATCACCAGATGGACATCGCCGAAGAGGACCGCTGGAAGACCGCCTTCATCACGCACAAAGGCCTTTATCAATACAAGCGCGTCCCCTTCGGTCTCCGCTCAGCACCCGCCTACTTCCAACGCTTCATGGACGGTCTGCTCGGCCCGATGCGGTGGATCACGGCCCTGGTATACCTAGATGATGTAGTCGTATACACAAAGACCCTCGAGGAACACCTCGCTGCACTCGCTCAGCTCCTCGCGGCCGCCGAGCGGTCCGGCTTGCGCTTTAGCCCGGCTAAATGCACATTCGCTGTGCGCGAGCTTAATCTGCTGGGCCGGAAGGTTTCGGGTCACGGCCTTGGTATTATGGAAGATCGTGCCTCTGCAGTATTGAACTTGAACCCTCCACGCACCCTCCATGAACTATACCACACTCTTGGGTTGTTCACATACTACCGGCAGTTTATTCCCCGCTTCTCCCAAATCGCTAAGCCTCTCACGGATTTGACGAAAGGATGGTCCTACAAGAAGGTCGGGAGCGTTCATCGCTTGCTCGATTCCGACGGCGAGTTCGCGTCTGCTCGGAAGGCTCCTATCCGCTGGACAGCGACCGAACAGGAGGCGTTCGACACTCTCAAACGCGCCATCGCAGCCCCTCCCACACTGGCTCATCCCGACTACGACCGGCCATTCCTCTTGTACACGGATGCATGCAAGACGGGGTTCGCGGCAGCCGTACATCAGGTCAGTGTCTTCCCCGACGGCCCCGACGTCGTGGCCTTACCAGCCTGGCCCCGTGCTCCTCTCGAGGGCGACCGCGATCGTTGGGTGGCAGCCCTTCGAACCGACCCCATCTTCGGCCCCACCGTTCGCCGACTTGCCGCCGGAAACGATCATGGCTCCGATGAGTTGTACCGCCTCGTCGATGGCGTGCTCCTCCGCCGCGACGATGGTCGTCTCTGCGTCCCTCGCTCATGTTTGCTGCCACTTCTCCGGTCTTTCCATGATGATGGTGGTCACTTCGGCTTCGCGAAGACCTTCATGCGCACGGCTGCAGAGTTCTGGCACCCCCGGTTATCTTCCCTGGTCGCAGCCTACGTTCGCCACTGTGCTTCCTGCGTTCGTACGAAGACAGGCCGGGTCGCCGGTCGTCTCGATATCGATCATGATGCGGTCCGACCTTGGCAACACACCTCCATCGATGTCGTTCTCGGCCTACCTCGGAGCCGACGTGGTCACGATGCTATCATCATCGGGACGGACACCTTTTCAAAGATGGTGCTCCTCTCCCCGTGCACGTCCTCCTTCACCGCCCGTGACATCACCTCGTTCATCCTCAACCGGATTGTTCGAGCCGGGTGGCGGCCGGAGCGCCTGATTTCGGATCATGACCTTCGCATCATGGGCACCGCTTGCTCTCAGCTTGGCGAGGTGCTGGGTATGCGCATTACTCCCACTCCTCCCCACCATCACCAAGCGAATCCCGTTGAGCGTCAAGTTCAGACTCTTCAGCGAGTCCTACGCGCAATGGTTACGTCGGACTCCGGCTCATGGGACGATGCTGTCCTGCCGGCGGCGGAGCTCGCGATGAACAGTGCCCCCAGCCTCGCCACCGGGATGACGCCGTTTGACGCTGTTTACATCGACTCTCCCCGTACGCTGGACACCATCCTCGCTCGACCGGACCATGGTGGCGTGGGCGAGTGGGCGGAGCGGTTTGCTCAGGCGAAGGCGCGACTGTTGGAGGCGAAGACACTCTTCCGGGCTGAGCGCCTGCGTCAGCGTCGAGCGTACGATGATCGACGTGCCCCGTTACCCTCCCTCGAACCCGGCGATCAGGTTTGGGTTCGTCTCACGGAGCGTCCAATCGGATCGGCTCCTTCCGGGAAACTGGCGCCCAAGAAAGTCGGTCCGTATCTCGTGCGCCGGATCCTTTCGCCTCATCGCGTGCTCGTCGACGTTCCTACGGCACTGAAACATCGGGGACGAGTTTGCAGTGTCCCAGCTTGAACTGCATCCTCGCGACGCTGATCCTTTCGATCGACTCCCCGTCCAGTTGATTCGCCGCTGCGCCATTGCCATCCAACGCCCCTCCTCCACCGTCTGATCCTGCTGCGCCGCGCCTCTTCGACGTGGTCTCCGAGCGCGTCGGGAAGCACCTCTCCTCCGCGATCCACTGCAGGCTGTCTACAGCCTCCGGGAAAGTCTCTCGCAGCCATTCGCCGAACCGGAGGATGTGTTCTCTTCACCTCGCCAACGGTACGACGGACGGTTGTTGATGGTGTGGCGGTCCAACTTGCGGAGCGTCCCGTGGCCTTTCTGTCGCGGAGTACGACCTCAGCTGAGGCTAAGCTCACCGGCCCCGAGCTGGAACTCACCTGTATCGCGTGGGCGATGACTCGTGCCCAGCACTTGCTCATGGGTTCTCATGTGACCATTGTCACTGATCACGCCCCGGTGCCCGGCATGCTCTCTTCTCGCCCTGGTCAGGTTCCGTACGGCGCATCGTCGAGCGTGCTCGCATATTGTTGCGTCCCCATCTCGATCGATTACAGTTCGTCCACAAGCCGGTCGTCTTCACATCAATGTCGACGCCCTTTCTCGTCTTCCCAACGCCAAGCCAGCAGAGACGCTGAGCTCTCCTTTGGGGGCGTGTGCCGGTGGCAGAGGTATAGGCTTCACCTTCTATTCTATTCTCTCTTTCCCTGTGACTACTTCGCCGTTCTATTACCGTTCCCTTCTTCCGTTCTACTTCTCTTCGCTGCACGTTCATCCGCCTTTTCTCTCTCTCCACGTTTCTGCCACGTGATTCCGCGCACAGACCGGTTTCTCCCCTTTCCATCTCGCTTCCCTCTTGTATATTCTCTCTCCTTTCCTCATCGTTCAATCTCACACTCTTCCAGCTCATTGAGCGTCACCGCACTCAACCTCATCCGCAGGAAGAGTTGTAAGTAGCGCATCCGCCGCTACACTTCTTTGATGCAGGTCCTTCCAATCGAGGGACCGAGCTCGCGACTCGCGTCGACCATCATCAGGAACACGGCGGAGCAGACTAGAGACGTGGTGATTGGGCCAGGCGGGGCCGTCATCTTTGACGCCGCCCACTCGAAGTCTAACACAATGCCGACACAATTTAGCAACAAGCCAAACGCTTGCAGGCACCAGACCAGAGACAAGCGGACATCTGCGGGCGTTTTTAATCAAACGCTTGTCTCTGGCGAAGTGCCCCAGGCCTATTCGATCGAGACATGCTTGTCTCTGCTCTCATGCCTGCTTGTCATCGCGGTCTAAATGCTGGGCGCTTTAAATTGTTGTGATTAAAATCCGCTTCTTGGGCACCAGAACGTGGGCAAGCGGACCAGCCGAACGCCAGCGCGCTTGTTGGGCACCAGAGCGGTGTGAAAATCATTTTCCACCATAACCACTCCACCATTTAGGGTTGCAGGCAACAGAGCGTGGACAAGCCAACTTAGCTTTTTCCACGTTTCTGATGGCAGAGCCCGCAGAACTGCGACAGTGTCAGTCGTCAGAAACAAACCTTGACGTCTTGGCGCGTCTTTTTCTCCACACCGTTTGTTGGGCATAAGAGGACTATCCCGGATATGGTCACCACCCAAGTGGAGTATCATGGCTCTGGGGCATTGTTCTATACAGCAAAGTATAGCTCGTGTTATTTCTTCACCCGGCTGCTTGTTGGGCACTGAATTGTGGACACGCCGAGGGCAGTCACCACTGAAACTAAAGATGCAGAATTGTGACGCACCTTGGTCGCTTGCACTCTCAGGGTCGCACTCCGTCCATTCCCAGCTGACACCTCTTCTTCATGGTTGACCGTCGCAACTCGCACCAGCAACATCACAGATGCATCAAAGTCAATGACAAGTTGAATGCACTTATAGAAATACATCAAGAGGTAAGTTAGTAAGTAAGAGGAGATGGGACCTGGGTCACAACCAGAGGTCGGCATGAGTATGGGTAAACATTGGGTATACCCGATACTGTACCCAAGGACTTGGGTACAGTCTTGGGTATGAGCTGTCAGATACCCAAGTTTCGAATACTTGAGTATTACTTGAGTAATACTCGCCATACTCAAGATGTACCCAAGAATGTACCCATCCATTTTTCATTTTACGTAACAAAAAGATTCCATTCGCTTCTTCCAGCTGATGGTCACGGTTATCACTATAGTGATGACATAATGGCATGTTACAGCTGTAGTGGTCATGTAGTTATAACTATAGTGACAGCATAGTGACATGTTACAACTATAGTGACTGCATAGTGACATCTGACAACTATAGTGACAGCATAGTGACATGTTACAACTATAGTGACTGCATAGTGACATCTGACAACTATAGTGACAGCATAGTGACATCTTACAACTATAGTGATAACATAGTTACAACTATGGATAACACAATTACAACTATAGTGAATCAGAACCGCCAGAGCCCAGAGAACGTATTACGTAATGCTGACTATCGAAAAATACTCGCGAGTATACCCAAGTAATACTTGGGTAAATTGATGTTATTACGTAATCCTGACTAAACAAAATACTCGCGAGTATACGTAAGTAATACTTGGGTATACTCGCGAGTATGAGTATCGATCTCGTCGGAAAAAATACTTGTACCCAAGAGTACAGTATCGGGGGTCAAATACCCAAGACTGTACCCATGCCGACCTCTGGTCACAACTCACAGCTAGCTTCGCTGTGACTTGTGTCCCTCACTCCCTCAGTCCCTCCTAAGTCGTAATGAAAATTGTTGCGCAACGGTCTCGGGCTCTCGGCCGAAGCCAACCCCCTTATGGCCTTATCCATAATCCAACGAATCAAGCAAGTTCACATCAATTCGATTGACGAAGGCCAGTTGTTTAACGAGACGGCAGGTATTCATAGGGAATTGTTGAGAATGACGGTTTCGGCCGAGAGAAAACCACCTGTGTAACCCCAACAAATTCAAAAGTCTGAAGAATTTCCCCTATTTTTCCAGCAAACATCCGTTTTCTTTTTTCGCTGAGGCTGAATAGGGCAGCCGAACGATGCTTACACATGAGATATGAGATATGAGACTACGAGGTCCTTGCCTGAACATCTCCTTTTCGGACGAACGATGCTTATTAAAGAGCGAGGTCAGTAGTGTATTGCGTGCTGAAATCTGAGATGGCTGGTGGGCAGAAAGGAGAGTAGTGGAATGTAATCCAGCCACTGTCGGCTGGGACGTTGGGGGGAGGGGATAGAAGGCAAAAGCGAAAGAGGGAAGAAGAGAAGGGAAAAGCGATACAGAGGGAGGGTCGGCAGAAGCGGAGTACAAGCGCCGAGCAAGGGCACCGACCAAGCTCTGGCGTGGTATACTGCGTGGGTGGGTGGGTGGGTGGGTGGATGGCTGGGTGGCTGGGTGGCTGGGTGGTTGGGTGGCTGGGTGGGTGGCTGGGTGGTTTGAGGTGGTAGTGGGAGGGAGGTGCAAAGCGGGAGGCTTATTATCGATGTTGGAAGGACCGAAGAAAGCGGGAGCACAAATCGAAAAGCAAGAAAAGGGGTGAGTGTTGGCGATGAGAATAAGATAGGTTGGAAGGTTGAACGCGAAGGGTGACGATCGAAAAAATCGTTGAATCGGAAGTGCGCGCTTGTGGATAAAAGTGGGGCGGATGACCAAATCCTTGTCTAAGGTGACGCCCGGAAAACGAGGCTGCGAAACGAAGGGTAAGATCGGAGATCGGAACGACGGAAGGCTCGCCTAAGTTCATCGTGATGCGAGGTTTGAAGACCGCGGGTCGGCGTCAGTCGTCTCTTATCTATGTGCGGCATCAGAAGCCCGCAATCATCCAAGGCCAGGTAATCCGCGGATTTTCAGCGGCAGTCTGTGGTTCGCAATAGAAGAAAGGTCAGCGGCTCGCATAGCAGAATACAGCAGTGGGAGAATGGAAACTCACTTTGACTGCGAGTACGAAAGATAGACCGGGTAGGCAGACACCCCATCCATGGACCTCAGCTCAATATGAGCCTCCAAATCGATGTCGAGGTACAGCAGACCCTTCTCCGCAACCAACGTCCCCAATATCTTGTCAATCCGCTTCGCCATCTGCGCCTCCACGAGCGGACTCGTCTGCTGACCGACCTCGCCAGGTGCTCGGCCGGGAGGGACCGAAAGCGTCGTGTTCACGCGTTCGCCATTCGCAACGTCAGCAGTTTTCCGGAAGGAAGTCGAACACGTGGCGAACGCCTCGCCCCTGTGCGTGGCGCGGAACTTGAGGTCCATCACATCAATCGCGACTCCCATCGGATTGTTCACCACAAATTCGACCATGCAGCTCTGGGATGTCAGCATGCCAAGACTCAGCCGCGTCGCGATGCTGTCGATCAAAGTCCGATTGATGATCGGTTTCAGCAAGAAGGGCACCCGGATCCTCTGCAGCGCCTTGAGTAGCGTCGGGATCGTAGTCGAGTAACGGTCACCTTGAATCCAGAGTTCTGTCGTTCGCCCGCTCATCAGGTTCGAAGGCAGAGCAGATACCAGCTTGGCAACTTCCGGTGCAGGCTGATAGTGGAACTCGACGTCGTTCGATCTGCAGTCACCAGTCTGAAGTAGCAGCTCTTTTCGAATGATCGCACGGCCGACATAGTGATTCTTGAAGTAGGCCGCAAAGCTGACCTCGCTGTTCAGCACGTGGATCGCGACTTTAGGCGACGGGTTGTGCAACAGCAAATCGAAGCGCTACTCGGAGTCGAAAGGTCGCGTCAGCAAGCCACTCTCACCAGGTCTCAATCAAGGAAAGCCATAACACTCACCAAGTTGATGTACTGGTCATCGGCCGCATCAATTTGCAACTTGTCATGTTGCAAAGGCTGAGTCCGCAGTCCCTTCAAGCCCCTGATCGACACCGTGTGCTCCTCGCCGAGCTGGATATCCGCCAGCACAGGACCCAAGGCCGTCTGAGCCCGAACCCGCGCCAACCCGCGCACTTGCAAATGCGTCGCTTCATCCTCGTCAGCCACAATTGCAATCGCCTCAGCGAGTGCGTCGAGATCCACACCAGGCCGGAGCACAAACGTGTCCAAGTTCATCTTGATCTTGCCTCCTACACCCGCAGGCGTGTTCCCACGGGCCGGGAACTTCCACTGCTCCGAATCTGTCGCGTCCGACTCGTCCGTCTTGGCCGTTCCGAGCACAACGCCCTTATACAGCAGCTCGAGGTCAAGTGACAGACTCATGACCCGAAGCGTGATCATGTACGGAAGCTCGTACAAAGCCGTGATGTCCCTGATAGCCAACGTAGGCATCTCGCCGTCCGTGAAGGAGGCCGTGACGTCGCCGATGTCAATTTGGCGGACGATGAGGAGAGGTTCGGGAAGTGCAATCTGGACGGGCAGGCACACCGTTCGCACAGCCGAGTCGAGCCATGCTATTCTTTGCGACTGGCGGACCTGGCGAGCAGGCCCAGCCCCTGCACTAGCGGATCCATTCCCAGCCGCCGCCTTGTTCATGCCCGGTGCGTAAGCCCACGATCTGCGTCCGCGAACTTCCATCTCGATCGGCTTGCCCGCCACGAGTAAGCTGAACAGGCGCCCAATCTTCTCAAGGACGACTACCTTGCGCGTCTCGTGTTGATCGTCCGCTCCGATGTAGATCGTGCCCAACCCATCAGCGTGCGTCACATGCTTGCCCTTGAGCTGGATCTCGTCCACCTCAAGATCACCAACGCAGACGCCTTCGAACATCATGTACAGCGTGATGCGTGCTAGGGCCAGGTTAATCGAGCTCTGGTTGGGAATGTTGAGCCTAAACTTGATCCGAAGGGCATCCTTCAGGTCCGGGTTGTAGTTCGCGCCTGCAGGCGAAGGGACCTCGCCCAGGATCAAAATGTCATCGACAGTAAGACCTCGGAGCCCATTCATACCCTCGAGCGCAATCGCCTTGTGGATCGGCGTAAGGAAGTTCATCCCGCCCGTCCGGACAGAGAACTGGTTCGCGGAAAGGAAGACAGAGAACGACTGCTCCTGCACGAGCGCCTGCACAAACTTCGCGAAGGCCTCCCCACCCGCCTGCCCCGCCAAGGGAACCACAAAGACGTCACTCTGGACACTCTTGACCGCATACGGGTTCACCGTGACCATATCCGCGATCAAAACCGTACCGCAGCGCGTCCACCGTCCATCAACCATGAGCATCAACTCCAACCCTTCCCGGAATCGCACCTCAGAACGCATGGGCCCAAAGTTGAGCAAGCGCACATCACACTGTGCATGTATTCCATGCACCGACAACTCATTCACCATGAAGTTGTCGAGGTGGAGCGTCATGCGTTCCATGATGTCCGCCACCACGGGAGGCGAAATGTGCGGGATCAGACTGGAGGCAGTCTGCGCGGAGATGACGATAGGCAAGTCGCGCACTTGGAATTTGAACAATCCAGGGATGTGGAAATCTCCAAAGGCTGCGTCCACCTCAATGATGGCTCGCACGCGCAGACCTTCTAGCACCTTGGCCGTCAAGGAGGAGAGATCGTCCCATGGATCTGATTCGCTTGGGGCTTCTCTGGTGGGACCGAAGCTACGCCTGTCTCGAACGTCTCGAGTACTGCGAGCAATGTCCGACCTAGGGCAATATTGCGTAAGGTGGCATGTCCACGCAGAATCTTAAGCAGAGTCTTGGTGTCCGGGTTGAGGGTGACGGGTAATGTCTGATGCAATGACTCGCCGGTTCCTGGGATCAGGATGGGTTCAGAGCCAGGCACGCTCTCCGCTACAGCGATCCGAAGCGACTCAACCCCGCTCGGGAAAGGCAGCCCTCCCGACCTCGGCGAGTGACCATTTTGTCGCTCTCCGCCGTTGCCCGACGACGAAGAGGTAGACGACGACTTCCCCGTACCCCGCACAGTTTCCACGGGCAGATCCACAATACAGTCCACCTTCATACTGAACAAGCGGATAGGAATGCCCAACCCATGGCGAAGCGACGTCCGAGCCACAGGCCTCGGGACCGGCGGTCCACTAACAATCGATTGTCCCGGTGGCACTTCAAACCTGAACTCCGCCCCATCCAACAAACGGACACGTTCACCCATCGGAAGGATGATCGCATCGATCACAATCCCTTCCAACGCTTCGGACAACCAAGGGAACTGACAGATCCTGCGCGAGGCGGAGGCTGCGACTAGAGGCCGAAGTGGATCCAGTACCGGTGAGATGGTGGCCGTGCCAGGAGCAGCAACAGCGACCTTCATCTCGCGATTCTCGATAAGGCCAGCGAGGAAGTACTTGCTAGCGCGAAGGATGGTCGCCAGATTCGAGTTTGGATGTGTACCCGGCGGTGGGTTAGGAATGATCAGGCGACCAACACCTTGCACGAAGTTGTCACCAGGTCTCAGCGGGTTGGTTCGAGCTGGATGACACCGATGGAATGAGAATCCGTTCATTGTTTTCGCTGACAGAGACGCTGGCAGGACTGTTGCCGCTCCGACTGGGAGCGTTTCCTTCGTCCGGGAGGGTGTCAGAATAAACGCAGAGATCAAACTCGAGCGCGGCCAAGTCAACAGTGATATTGGCCGGGTTTGGAAGATTGATTTTGGCAGTAACTTCGATGCCCCGCTCCTGCGATCCGGAGATGATGACTAGATCTCTGATCAGGTTGATGTGAGGACTTGGACCTGCAGTTTTCGTGCTCCTGTCTAGCACGATCCCTGCCTGTAGATGCTGAGAGGACTTTGAGTTGGGCGATCGACCGTCGTGGGCCTTGAGGTCGAAGCGAGGCCCGAGCTATAGTTTGAACCAGGAAGCGGTACCATCGATCGTAGCGCAAGATATTGGCAAGATGTGACAACCCATCAAACTGTACGTCCTTCTCAAAAGCCCTTAGCCGGCATGCGAAGACCATAAGCCTTGATCATGACACATTCCGCCTTGAGGATGAGCTTGCAGGGACCATGGGTACGGACGACCTTGTTGACCAGAGCGGTGATACATGCGAGTTCGGGGCCTGTAGCCTCGATTCGAATGCGAGCTTGAGTATCTCCGGGCATGGGCGAGAACTTGATAGGTTCGAGATGGGCTTTGATGGCGTATAGAGCACCTTCGCCAAGGTCTCCGGTATTGTGGCCACGTTTGGGCTCCGAAGGACCATCGGACGTCTTGACGTAGGACGCCCGCTGTGATGCTTTGATGTCGTTTGCCGAGGCAGAAGAGGAGAGTTTCTTACGGACGTTGCGAATTTAGCCTTGATCGACGATGCTGATGATGATCTGGAAGTGAACCTTGATCTCAAGTTTTGAGTGTTGCCGGTGTGTAGAGACTCCTGGTCATTACTGCGATAGACTGGAGGGATTCGGAAGTGGGAAGACCGTTGGTGCCCGACCCGAAAGGTGTCCGGATCGGTCATATGACGATGGAGCGGTGGATGAGGTGGTCTTTGGCGCGGGTTCATTACCATAGGTCGCGTTCGCGCCGCCAGACAGAAGTCATCATGAGAAGGCAGTCTGAGGAGCAAAGTGACGCCTTCAGGAAAGAAGAACCTTTGCCTTGATGGACCAGTTCCAAGGAGCTTGATCCAGAGATCTACGTGGAAACCAGTCTGGTTGGGTTCATGCAAGTGCAAGGTGCTGATGTGAATGCGGAAGCGGTTGACTACGGCGTCGACCACGTTGCTCACGAACGGCAACTTCATAGGTTTCCGGCTGTTGTTCTTCTCTCGGAGCCGATGCTGGGAGAGGACCTGAGGTGGGGACGAAGGTGTCCGGCTGGGGCGGGGCGGAGGACTGAGATGCGCAGGGAACGCAGTCGGTTTGTTGATGGATCGTGCCCGGGAGGCGTTGAGGTTAGGTGTGTGAGAATGCATGACGGAAGATGGTGAGGAATTCTGGTAGGGACTTGGACCGCTAGTTGTTCCTCCGCTCCCGGCTGGTGTCCCTCTGCCTGCAGTGGACGGCACGGAGTGGATGGAGGAGTGCGAGGCGGTGCTCCTTGGACTGAGGCCATTGTTGTTCTGAAAGGAGGTGAACATGGTGTTCGATCAACCACGCCTGCAGCAGCGCACGGAGGCGAGGGAGAAGAGAGTTGTCAGGACCTTAAGAAACACGGAAGAACAAGAGGCGGCGGGCATGATCTTACAGCGTGTGAGCTTTGCAAGTGACCGGCCCTGCGTGCTGTTCTGGAGCTTTCTGTGTGGGTTGGATTGGTGGTTGCGAGGTCGAGGCAAGACCAAGGCGTGAAATGTATGCTGGTTCTGATGCGGAGGTCGGGTCTGTGGGCGGGGCTTTAAACAAGAATTATCGGGCTTCACCCACAACACACAGCCAGAGCGGGGGAAAGGGAGAAGTTGGAGAGCGACGGACGACGATGTTGTTGGTGGTGGTGATCGAGAAGGACGAGGATGAAGATGAGATGGGGGGCCGTGCAAGACAGCAGCAACACAGACACGGCATTAGCTTCTTCACTTACTTCACCTCACTTCACTTCGCACTGACTTGACTCTGCTTCCTGCGATATTTTATTCCGGCCCTCGTACGACTTGGAGCTTGCGGCTTCTTTACTTGCGAGTGAGTTGCGGGCGGGGAAAGAGGAACAAAACTTCGGGGAGGAGGGGAAAGATGCCTGATGCAGACCGCGGAGAGCATTCACCAGCCAGAACAAAGATAGAAGAAGAGAAGGCTTCTTTCCTTTCCGAACGCCAGCAAAACTTCTTCTCAGAAGGAAAAAGTTTAAGCCAGCGCTGGAGCAGCATCGTCCCTTCATTTTTGGCTTTCCTCATCCTCCCACAACCATGCTGCTGAGAACGCCCGCCGCGCACAGGAAGAAGAAACGAAGGCGCATTATTATTCGCTGAACATCCACCTGCTGCTTTTACTTGCCCTTTCCCGCTTAAACCTGGCTCACTTGCTAAGACGATTGTTATGGTGTAGCGAAGTATATAAGTAGTAGTAGTGATATATATGTAGTCAGCGGACAGCGAGTAAGTACATATTACAAGCCTCTCCGTCTGGACTCTCTCTGGGCGTATCAGTCTCACAGCAAGTATCGGCCATATGGTTGTAGGCTCATCTTCCCACATCTCCATTCTCCTACACGCTACGTACGAGATATGTACGAGTATGTAAGTACCCGCCGGAAGGCCTCTCCGGCACAGGCAAGAAAGCTGATCGATTCAGCGCACCGACGTTTGATTTCAGGAAGAACATCCATCAGGACAGAGATAAATGCTGGAGCCTGTAGAAAAACATTTCACATCGCCGACACCTTCGGCTTGCCAGGAAGCACAAGCTCGCCCTCCACCGCACGCGGCACCAACCCAACCCGAGGCAGCAACGCCTGATACCGCGCAGGCTCCGTCCGCTTCAGATACTTGAGCAGCTTCGCACGCTTGTGCACCATCATGTTCATCTGGCGCCGGTTCGAGTTGTCGTGTCGCGCATTCGCAAGGTGCGAATACAAGTTGCGGATACGGAATGTCAGCAGGGCCACTGCAGAGCGAAAGGAGAAGTCAGTATATCCATCTGGATGAAAAAGGGGAGTGGTCTGAAGCGAGAGAGGGGGATAGCACATACCCTGCACCTCCGTGTTGCCCGAGTCGACTCGTCCGTCTGGGAGCTCCCGACCAAATGCCTGCATAATCCTCCGCGTGTTCTCATACCGGATTCCACGCGCACTCGCATTCCGCAGATCCAGCACCCTCGCCAGTACGTCCGCGCTCCCTGCCTCAGCACGCTCCAACTCATCCATCTCTCCCTCCAGCGCACTCTGTGTCGCATCGTCCAGCACAGCTCCCGCTCCCAGGTTCTGGTCGGCTGAGAGATCGGCAAAGGGGTTCGAGGCCGTCATACGTTGGAAGTGGGCCGAATCGAGCAGGTGATCCTCTACCATCACCCGTGGCAGTTCGCTGAACAGTAGTTCGCGGTCCGTCGATGAGAGACCAAAGTTGAGTCGCAGCGGACCTCCGAAGCGAGCCTGATCGGCCGCATTCTGTTCGTCGCCAGCATTTGACGACTGGCCGCGACCGAATTCAGAGGGATCGATGGGAACGAGCTCACCCCGCCGATCTTCCCGTACTCCCCAGACTTCATCGTGCGACAGAATTAGCTTAGCAAGCTCCGACCGCGTCCACACCTCCTCTCCTCCGCTCGTAGGCGCAAGCCCAGCAGCAATGGCCTCCTCGTTCGCATTCGCATTAACCACAGACGACGACGATAGCGCACCTGTGCCTGATGACGATTTGCCGACCATATGTCCAAGGACGGGATCAGGCTTGGAGGAGCCGAGCAGCCGACTGGTGAGTTCACGTCGTTCGAGATTGGACTTGCGCTTGAGTCGAGAGATGCGTTTGCGGCGCTTTTCCAGCGCAGGTGCCGAGCTTGTGAATGTCCGTGATGAGGCTGGCAGAGCGAAACGGAGGGAGGATAGATCGAGGGCGGAGGAAGGTGTTCGAGGGGAGGATGAGAGTGCCGCCGCGTGTTGTAGTCGAGAGGTGGACGGCGCGCGACCCAGCACGGAGACGCAGCGCATGCACGACGACTTCAATCCGTTTGTTGCGCTCATGATGTGGGAGCAAGGACGTGTGTTGCTTGGAGAATGGGAGGACGGATGCTGTGGTGAGCGTCGGGAAGGAAGAAGCTGAGGAGAGATCTTCGCATTTTTGGCACCTTTCATTTTCGCATTTTCAAAAGCGCTTTTTCCCGGCGATTGGCAGCTGCAAGTTTTCGGGAGTAAATCGCCGAAGAAGTTGTTCCTCCTTCCCTCCTTTCCTCGAGGTCATCGTCCAGCTCCTCCTTCCCACCTCGACCCAAGGACCAAGCACACCACACACACAAGAATGACGGCCGCAGTCGGATTCCCACTCGCGCGATCAGCGCATACACTCAGCAGGACAGTCGCGCTCTCAGCAGCAACCGCCTCACAGCTGCGACTGCTCTCCAGCACATCAGCATCATCATCTTCCTCTTCTTCTTTATCATCACATCGTCAACAGCAGGCAGCACCACTCACAGCAGCAGCACGAGTACGGAGAGTACAGCAGGAACTCAATTTGCCATCTTCAAGCTCACGATGGCTCTCCTCAACAGCCGCATCCGATGCCGAGGCCGTAGCACCAACACCCACACCACCAACCCATCTTGGCACCCCACCTCTCGCCGCGTAGGCCTCATCACCCGAAAAGTCGGCATGACCTCCTTCTTCCTTTCCACGGGCCAACACGTCCCCGCAACCATCCTCCAGGTGATGTCCAACCAAATCTCAGCACACGTCAGTCCACCCAAGGGCGCCTATACCGCCATGCAAGTAGCCGCTTTCGACGTTCACTCCAAACGGGGCATCACCCAACCTATCAAGGGCCACCTCCTCAAAGCAGGAATCGAGACTCCCAAGCGTGTGATTCATGAATTCCGAGTAACATCCGATGCCTTCCTCCCGCTCGGAACCCAACTCTCCGCAGTCCACTTCGTGCCCGGTCAACACGTCGACGTACGAGCCATCACACGCGGTAAAGGTTTCCAAGGAGCAATGAAACGCCACGGCTTCCACGGTCTACGAGCTTCGCATGGTGTCTCCATCTCGCACCGTTCCCACGGTTCCACCGGTCAACATCAAGATCCGGGTCGAGTCTTCCCCGGTAAGAAGATGGCCGGTCGAATGGGAGGCACCGCACATCGGACCGTCCAGAATGTCCGCGTACTCCGTATCGACTCCCGCGACGAGCTCCTCTTCGTACAGGGCCAAGTCCCCGGACCCGAAGGCGGCACGGTCTACGTCACAGATGCGAAGCGGGCATTGATCGGTAAAGCTGCGAATGCGTTTTCAGCTGGCAAGTTGAGGAATGGCCAGTTGGCACAGGGAGATGAACCTTCGTCGGAGTATCTGCCGGAGGCGGTGGATGATTTGCCCTTCCCTGCAGGCACGAAGGAGATGGCGCTTGCGATGCCTGAGGTCGTCGAGTTGGGCCCTGTCAAGCGTGTTGCTGCTGCGGCTACTTCGTAGCAGACTTCGGCATAGGAGACTTTGGCAGCGAGGCTCGGATGGCCGGCGAAAGACATCGCAATGCACAACGCGCAATCATTTTCTTCATCTTCTGGCACTCATAGCAGTGGTGAAGCGAAGAGCCAGGAAGGAGAAGAGAACAAGGAGCGAACCACTTCGAATGAATGAAAACTCATCAGGTTGCAGGAGAGGAAGACCACACACAGGCAAGAGTGAGAGTTCAAAAGCGCGGAGGCTATCCTTTTGGTATTCGGGGATAGGAGCTGCACGAGCATGTAAAGGTAAGGGGGATGCGAGAGCCCAGTAGGAAAGCTGACAACCGAAATGGATGGAAGGATGTAAAGCGAGCATCGAAGGGCAGAGTGTGAAAGAGAGAAGAAATACAGCAGATGACGTGTGGGAAAGATTGAGGGAATTGCTAGACGGAGGAGTGTCTTGTATGCGAGGTATTCGAGAGATGCGAAACAAGGTGCGATAAACGAAATGCGATAGGGGGATTATATGCTGTGTGGGTGGGTGACTTGAGGTATGATGGGGATCGACGAGTTTCAGCGCATAGCGATCCTGCTGCGCTTCCTCGCGAAGTTGCCGCTCTGGCTCAACGCGGGCGAAGAAGTAGGGCCGCCCATAGACGCCTTGAAGCCACTGCCGCCAGACGATGACGAGGACGAAGAAGAAGAAAGGGACGGCGAGAGTGGGTCCTGGTTCTCCTTCCCGTTGGCGATGAGGTAGAGGTGCGAACTCAACGCCGCGGCCGTTGCGCTCCGCTTAGCCGGTGAAGTAGGGGTGCCCGACCCAAGAGGCTTGGTCGAAGGACTGTTCGTAGGTGTCAACCCGCCGCTGCCCAACCGACTTCGGTTGACGGCGACGACAGAGAGAGGCGTAGCGGTAGCGTTGGATGATCGTCGAGATTCCGAAAGGGGAACTCGGACTCGTTGTTGTTGATGCAGATCTGCATCTTGCCATGATTGTTGCCAGGGAGCGTTGACGCTGACCCTGTCTTCCGAGATCATGGCTTGGGCGTGCTTGGGTAGCGATGAGGCGGAGACGATCTGACCGGGAGGTGCCAAGGTGGGCTTGGAAGACTCGCCCTGGAGGGTGATGCCGAGACCCTTGAGTCCCGCTGCTTGAGGTAGGCCCGCGCTTGCCTCCAAGATGATGGCAGCGACTTCGTTAGGGAGGGGAAGGCCAACATTGGAGTTGCCCAAGCTGAGACCGAGGCCGTTGTCGATGGCGAAGGGAATGGGATGATCGTTAAGCCCCAACTGGTTCAGGTTGGAGAGAACACTCTCGCTCAAGTCGGCATACTGCATGGTCGACTTGCCCTTGCCTTTGCTGACTTGATCGTCCATTCGTCGTCGAAGAGCTGTTTGCATCTCGAGTTGAGCAGGAGTGCTGATGAGCGAAACGGTGGCCTCCCGCTGCATGGCAACACCGCCTGACATGCTCATGCCCATGCTAGAGCTTGTAGGACCACTTCGAGACATGCCGATAAAGTGCTTGACGGGTGTCTGAGCTTCGTGCTCGTCATCGTCCTCGTCGATGTCGTCGTGCAGGAAGTCAAGCATGCTCTCTTCGGCATCGCTCAAGTGAGGAGGGAAGTCGGTCATGATGTCCGAGAGGGAGGAAGCGGGTGAAGCAGGGAAAGGGCTGAAGGTGCCCGATTCGCAAGCACCGATCTTGGGAGTGGCCGGTACTTCGATGATGCTCCTCAATTGAGCTTCAAACTCGACAGAGATGAACTCATTGACGTCGTTGAGCGATGGTAGTTCGACGTTTTGTGAGTATGAAGAGGCAGGTGAGGAAGGGAAGCCTGCGGAGGTAGGTGTGAGGGGTAGCTCGATGCTGAGCAAGGCTGGCGATGGACTCTTCCCTTGGGGAAAGGTGTCGAGGCCAGCCGTGATGGGTGTAGGTGGAAGTTCGACTTGGGTGGAAGCGAGACGATATGAAACGCTGTTCGACTTCGAAGGTGGGTGAATGGCAATCGAGAGAGATGAGTTGCTCCCAAACTTGCCAGCGGGCCGGAATCCTACGGACTCATTGCTGTCGGACCGGGGAAGGGAGTTGGGGTTTTGGTTCTCCTTGTCGCTCATCGAGTTCGCTGCTGCCGCCGCCATTTTCGATGCAAGTCGTTTCCCCTGCAGAGTTGATGGTGATGGGACTGAAGAGAACATGGTGTGGGTTGGAGGGGGTTGTACTCGAAATAGGAAGGGAGCAGAAGTTGAAAAAAGTAAGAGGTTGGCTGGCGAAGTTCGAAGGTGAGAATGGATGTGGGTTGGGGTTGCAAAGGGGAATGCGATAACGAGCGTGGGGGATGTAAAGAATGTGAGGGCAGGTATTTAGGGAAAAGGAGGGATGGACCAGCGCCGCGCGATTTCGACTCCGGTAGGGATGGGGGCTGAAGGGGAGAGATAAGGAAGGGTGAGAGAGAGAGGGAGAGAGGTGGTTGAAATTGGCAGAAACGGCTCCGGTCGTCTCTTTTCAAAGTTACTGCAAGTAATGCAAGCAGTACATGGATCGAGGTAGGGTTGCACAAAGGAGGTCCACAGGATTGTGCGGCCAAATAATGCCCTACTGCGCGAGCAACGGGATCTAGGTGCGCCGTGCGGGCGAGAAATGTTCAGCATTGTTTGTCCGATCTGTCAATAACCAATGGGTCGCCTGTGCATGCGTTGAGCGTATTCAAACTTCAAGCTTCGAGAGGTCAGTAGTAGTGGTGGTAGATACTGCTGGACGGTTGGGAAAGCAAGAATTCCTTCTCGGTCGGTCGGCGTGGTCGGTGGGGAAATCGGTGGAGTTGTGCGTTGGCGCGGTGGTAGGGCGGACAGCAAGACCAACAGTCGTCGAGGCGGTAGGCGCTGGGCTTGTATAAGTTCGGGTCCTGTGGCACCCCTTGTTTGCCTTCTAAGGCTCTTGTAAAGAAAATTATATTTGCCTAACAAGGCACAGCACTTTAAAGTTTCTACTACTGCCCGAGCCCACATGACAAACCATTATGTAATAAGGATCCCAAGGAAACAAAGCAAGAATGTAGTCGCATCGACAAGGATCAAAACACCACCTAGAATGGCGTCCCTTCCTCTTCTTGAGCCTCTAGAACCTCGATATCGACCTGAAGTGCAAGAAGTACCCATCGCGAAAATTATGCTGAGGTATCCAGATACTGACTGAGAACGCTTTGGGCTGCTTATATTGTGTTCGGAGCTGATTCTAACTACCAGCTGACGCTCAAAGATGATCAATACTGACTTCGCCCCCATTCTGCCGAACTTCTGACCTGTTCCGCATCTTTTCTCGTCCCTTTCTCCTATAATGACTGACACTTGCTTGTAGTAATAGTATACAGTAAGGCAACGGGCTAATTTTCAGGTCATTCAAAGCAATTCTCATCTCTCTATGCGCTTGCGATACTCGGATGGTACAAGCTTGCTCACATTCCTGATCCCATCCGTTTTCAATGCTCACTCTCACGTCCTTTTGATCGACTTCCACTCCTTCCACCCTCTAGTACATACTTCCATGGAATGCAGCCCTTTTTCTTTTGCTCTGATCAGTTGGACCGCGCTGCCGCCCACTCAGCTTGGACGGCTCTGTTCGACCATTGATACCCATTTGCTCGTTTGGCCTCATACCGACAGAAAGGTATGTACGACTATGAAACATCTAACAAAGCATCTCCATATACTGACGCACCAGTCGCCCCCTTTTTTGCCGTATTTGAGAGCCTGGTCGGGAAGATAGGATGGTAGATACCTTCAAACTATCAAACTTATGGTAAGCACACACTTTTGCCCATTCTGACCGCTCACAACATCAAAGCACTTGTCTAACAGCATTTTCTGACCCTAAAGTGTACAGCGATTCTATTGAGGTCGGTTCTGGTCTCCTAGGACGATTTTACGCGTCTCGACATATGTGATTTCTGTTTGTATCCTATCACTATCAATCCACATCGTTTTTTCCTTGCTGCACCTTATAGTTTGATCCAAATCTCGTTCTGAAGGTCCCTACTATCTCATATCAACCATACCTTTCGAACGCATCCATTTTTGTTTTGACGGATTTGACGGTAAAAATTGAGGTGGACTTCGTTCACCAAGAAGTGTCTAGAGGTGTATATAAAAGAGGTTGTCCGGAATCGTGAAAACCAGAAATCACCACACAACCATCGACAAAACATCACAAGCTAAAAATGGTATCCACATACTCGTATTAGGCCAAGGAGCTTATATTCCAAGTTTGAAAGCATTCTGAGCAGCATTGACTGAAGAGTGGGTGAAAAACAGGTTCTTAATGTGACCCGATTCTTCACTTACATAGTCCAGCACTCTAGCTCAACCATCACCTTGCCTTGAGAACGCATCAGAGCAAAACAAAACGCTGCTGGATCAATCCTGGTAGTTATAGCTACACATGGAGCCATCGTCCACAGGTTTTATGTTGAGAGAGCTAGGCTATCATTGCAATTCAGTTATGAACATATCGAGAGAAGATCACTGAGAATAAAAAATAGTGTTCTCCCTGGGGGATGCTCAAAGATGGACACGTCTTTTTAAGCAGCTGTCAGTTTTGGTATACATTGACGATGATCTCGATAGAGACTTTACGGGGAGTGAGGGTTCTGTTCAGGTCCTGGAGGGAATATGATTATTTAAGGGAACAGGATCATTATTCATTCAAATGACTTCGAGGCTTCCCACGCTCGGAAACGTCCCAGTGCTCTCAGGTCTTTGAGTAGTAGGAATTAGATAGCTACAGGTCTATTCTGAAGATGTTTATCTTATAGAATTTAGTACAGTGATGCCTATGGTAGCAAAGGCAGGGCCATGGTCCAGATGGAGTGGAATGCCCTCTCTGCCAAGTATCTCTCATCCCCTAAGTGACTGAGGGCCACCAAAGACCTGATTTTTGCGCACTGTAGTCAAGGAATACATCTTCTTCAATCCTGTTCAGGCGTCTGCTCCCATTGATATGAGCATGGACTTGTCTTCAGGCATAACGAAGGAGGGCAAAGAAGGGAAGAAGACAACTATTGCTACCTAGTACGAAGGCATTGAGAACCCCACGTGGAGGAATCCGCCGCGCGCCGAGCGTTTGTCGGACTGATAGGGGGACTTTTCATTTACTGGACCTATTTTATGCACAAGATTATTTAACCAGTAAAAGATATGCTGCCTTCTAAGGCTCGTATGGTTCCCCTCCTATCTGCCTAAGATGGCACAGGAGGGGTGCCTGGGGTGAAGTTCGGCGCGGACTGGTGGGTCAGCGTGGGAACGGTTCACTGGAGATATGCAGCAGTTCGGATCGGTATTTTGAATGGCTGAGTGTGAAAGCGTGGCTGAGAACGGTATGAACAAACAGTACTTTGGACACCTTCCCTACCTTGTTCTCGGATAGTCAACAACAGCCAGTATGTACATACATAGCAAAAGTTGCTTCACCATTATTGGTCGCCAGCCGTGCGCCTATGTGAGTACTGCAGCAGCAGGCAGCTGCTGCGGCGGGGAAGCAAGAGCAGACAGAGCCTCGACCTGGTGTTGCGCGCTGGGTGCTCTGGCCAGTTGGCCACCTCCAAAGCTTATCGGGCCAACTTTCGCAGATTATCTATGCATATATGTACATGTCCCGACTCTCACATCTCACTGAAGATCTTGCTTTCCGCGAGCATATCAGCGAGATCCGGGGCGAAAGATTATGGGCCTGCAGCCTTTAACTTCCTCACGCTCATATGGATGTGAGTTGCTCTCGTTGTACAGTGTACATGATATGGTGGTAGAGCCTCGAACTCGTAAGAGCACGCAACCTGTGGGCAATTGAGGGTCGTCTAAAGACACGACATTGATGCAAGGTCTTAGTTAGAGAGAACAAGAAGAAGATATCTGGGTGGACGTATGGTATGTAAGGAAGGAGCGAATGTATCAGCAGCACCGTCGTGGGGAGCGGACTGCGGAGCGAAGGGTTGCCTACCCAGAAGCCGACGGGAGGCTGGAGGGCGCCGAATGGTGGCTGGCTAAGCGGCGACTGGGCACAATACGGCGGCGAGTGTCATCCTTTGTTTGCAGCGAAGATAGGCGTCAACTGAGGCGTGTAGCGAAGGTGCTGTGGGACATAATATTATCTATTGGGCACCTCTGGCCGCTGGCCTCTCGGCGCTGTCTCCACAGGAAAGTAGACGTTCGCGACCCGTTGACAGAAAACTGAAGCATTAAGTTTGAAACGGATGTGCGGTGCGTGGTGTATCATAATGGACCACTTTTTGAGGGAACAGTGACTGAGATGTATGTACTCGTACATAGTATGCTGTAGATCTACCGACAGCGGTAAACTTGAGGCCCGAGCGCACAACTCCTTCAACGGAAATCCGTTTCTGTGCCGTTTTTCCGCATTTCAAGTGCACAGGCAGGCGGCAGGCGGCAGGCATGCTGCAATCGTTCCCATTTCTGCTCCAGCGAACTCACTTGGTCGCTGATCGCTGATCGAGCTACGCCGCTACGTACTCGTACTCCTTTTGCATCTGAGCTTGGAGCGCGGTGCTCAGCGCTTGTGAGAGGGTCAACTTGTCTCTGGCTTCTGGGTCAGTTGATGAAGCATGAAGCCGTTCCGCCCTTTGTTGACATTTTAATTATTATTTCGGGCTATTTGGCTACATAATCTGAACGTTCCTCTAGACGATGTGCAGCGTGCAAATGCACTCCCTTACCAGGCAGGAGTAGACAAGGTCGAAGCATGTGTGGTCTATCGGTCCATACAAGATGCATTTTTCGATCGTTACTGAACGCTGCAGGCTTCCTGTACGGTACCCCAGATCGATGCGCTCCCAAAGACCGTGGAACCAAACAACTCCCGAAAAGACATCCTTTTTTCACATAGTCTCTGTCTCGTCGTTCCTTCTGCCGCCTATGTATGTACCACCTATACTACGGGCCATTTCGACGATATCCTTGCATATCCGGGCGTGCGTATGAGTCGAGTTGCAAGCCCGCGTCCCATCTATGATAGAAATATTAATCGCTGTTCCGACTTGCTTGATCCCAGGCTTCAGAGAGCGGAATAGCAAAGGTTCGAGGTCAAACGGAGCACATATATCGGAGGGCTTTGAGCTTCATCTCCATGCATTGAGCGCTGCAGACATTGTCCGGCTTCATCATTTTATGTTCAACCCTGGGAAAGAGCGAATTATGTATTGCTGTGTGCTTAGTGCTTCCCAGACCACAATCCTTAATCTTGCCCACAAGATCCGAACACCTGATAGCAGCGAGCAGCTAAGAAGCTTCTCCACGCTTGACGACGTAACCACAATAGCAACAGAAGAACGCCCGGCTTTAGACATCGGTCCATATGTGCTTGCGTGTCCCAACTCTTTTGTGCTTTCGTCGGCGAAGCACTCAATACTCAACTCAGCTCAGCTTCACTGAAGTTTGGACAATACGGCTACTTCAGCAGGCCGGTGGTACGTACAGAAAGCTTACTTATGGATAAACAGAAGGATCGACCACTTTAGATATGAGGAAGAGCTCGACAGATCATTTATTGGACAGTTGCTGCAAGTCGTCTCCGACGACGGCGGGGCGCAAACCATCCATCCGCCAAGGTGCTGATGGGCGGGAAAGCTCATGAGGCACCAGAAACCAGTCCCTTTTGAATAATGTGAGCGCTCATCCGATCTCTTCCCAGCGACGAAGCTTGAAGCTTGAGAGCTTGAGATCTTGAGATGGTGTCGAGGCTCGAGGTAAGTAGAAGGCTGGACTTCCACTTTCCAGCATCTCCGTCCAAACAAACCCGTCCAAACAAATCCGCAATGCCGTTAATTAAAAAAAACTCGAAGTGAAACAGTGCAAATTGCTTCGTTTTAGCGCGGATTTACGTAAGCGTAGAGAACGTAGCGTCAGCCCGCTCCCACCTGGCGACGGCCATGCTCCGGCCTCCTTCTGCTTCCCAAGAAGTAGCGTTCACCATATGGAGCTTGAAGACTTGACGCTTGACGTGCTCAACGCAAACGAGAGATGTACACTCTCCGACCTTGCTGTTGCGCGGGCAGCGCAAGGGTTGCACCCACAGATAGAAGAATTGAGAATGCACCTCATCCTTTCAAGGACCGCCTGTCCCTGTGAGAAGTTTCATACCCACCTCCGCTGGGGTATATATCTACACCGTTCTCAGCTCGCTGCGCCCTCGAATGTATGTACATAGAACAACAGTGGCCAACCCTGATCCTTCCATCTTTCCCATGCGGCTCGTTCGAGGCTGGACTCGAGCCCGTCCGACATTCTGATCCTGGAAGTCGAGGGTGGGTTGTCCCTTACAGCCGTGAGTACGCTCGAGTTGGGTTTGGGAACGAGGCTTAACTGTCGGAATACGAACGCAGATTGGCCTCGAGGAGCATTGTGAGGGTCCTGCATCGACACAGGGTTGTCTGCATGCATGTGTGGCCTTTTGCGCGAGTACGGTACAGGTGACATATAATTGACATACAGCGCGCAGCAGTTAACAGCGGTTCCTTTTCCAGATATATATCTAAAACGTTCGCGAGGAACGTTCGCGGGATTGTCTGCACTCCTTTGATCAGTTGTCACGAGCACCTTCAGTCGGAAGAGGGTGGGCGACGAGACGACAGGGACATCGGCAGACTGTGAAGAAGAATCAGTTTCCTAAAGAGGGAAGTCGGAAGCACTCCAGAACACGAACAACGATTCTTGCGCCGGCTTCGGATTCACACTTGCGAGCTGACTCTCTAATTGTTGCGTGGTAAAAGAGGGGCCTCGGGTCGACTTCGGGCAGAGTCACAACGAGAGAATGAGCTCGACCACCGACCACTCCGGAACGTGTGCGTACGCCGTCCTTGGGAGTGCATAGTTTCAGGGTGCAAGCCCTCAGAGGGTTCAAGTCTGGATCAGAATGAAAACACGTTGAGCATGCGACAAAAAGCGATGGAATGTGGGAAGGGTACAGAAAGGATGAAGTATGATTAGCCCCTTGCGCCGCGAGCGCCTCAGTTATTGGCTTTACGAAGCCTTACAGCCAAGGGGTCGTGTAAGAGGAGAGCTGATGGAGCAGAAATATATGGGAAGGATGAGCGACGAAAAAAAAGGGTGAGCAGCGAGCTTGATGCAAAAGGCGGTATACCGGTATACGTATTGGTGGAAAAGCGACTCTCGCCTGGCCGCGCTCTGCAAAGCAAAGAGAGCCCTTCGTGCCTTCAACAAAACGAGCGTAGTGTCAGCGCAAAGCCACGAAGGAGCTAGAAGGGGCAGACAGTGGTGAAGCCACACAAAGGAGAATGTCGGTCTGTGTTGGCCGTTGCCTGACCCTGGTCCTATGGAAGCAAGAAGCATGCAGACATAATAAAGTTGGTTGCTGTGTTAGCTTCTGGAAAGAGCGAGGTTAGTTTATTGAGAAGAAGGCGTCTATTATTGAGGCTTTTGCTGTATTTGCTGTGTGGGAAGAAAAGGTGAGCGTCGCTTTTGTCCTGTGTGAGACGAAACAGATGATATTCAAAGGAATGAATGCGAGCGCCGAAGGTCCAAAGGAAAGGTGGAGACCGCTGCTCTTGTAGGCTCTCAGCCACACGTTCGTCAGCAGGCAAATTCTCGGGACGGCGGGCGTCGGCTTCCTGGGAACAGGGAAGCCTCAAGCCTGCCTCCAAGAGCGTCGCCGTTGAGGTCGTGAGCGTGGAGCGTGAGAAAGCTCTGCTGTTGCTATGCAGCGACGCCCCCAAAAAATTCTGCTCCCCTTCTTCGGCCAACTCATCGTCGTCTTCTTGAGGAAGACCTCCATATCATAAAATTCGCATGGGCAGCTTATTACCAAGTGCGTCCGCTCAACTTTCCTCCTCGCGCGATGGACATGACAGCTAGCCCAGAGCTGAGCTTATAATTGCTCGGTCCTTATATAATGCCGTGCGCTGCCTTTGCCCCAGGGTTCATGGCTTCGCTGGGGCCGGACATTCTTTCCTCTTCACCTCTTTCCTCTTCCAGTTCTGTGCTCGATGGACGTCGGGTGTCGCGACGTTGTACGCGGGATTCCGCTCTTCCAGCACATCGTCAATCAATCCTTTTTTTGCTCTTCTCAACTTTGACTGCTGCGCGTGTCCCTGTGCTCGCTGGCCTCACGCCCCTTCTGTCGACGTGGAGCGTGATCACCACAAGATGCAAGCGCAGCAACAGGCCACGTTATACAGGCTCGGTGCTGTCAGCGCAGTCCGCAAGAGCTTGCGCGAGCTCCCAGTCTCTCTGTGGGCGACGAGATCAACAGCATGCATGCTGAGCAGCTTTTCGTCTTGTCGGCGAGAAGGAAGCAGCGGGCGGGCTGCGGGTCATGTCAACGGCCACGTGGAGTTTATTCGGCCGACAGAGAGGAGAAATCGGCGCCGGTGCCAGGCCGCCCGCACCTCCTCTGTGGGCTCTGGCCTCCCCTTCCCTTCCACCGCGACCTCATCCTTCCACTCACTTGGCATCGAAACACCACCACCACCCCATCCTCAAACCTCCTTCCACCCAACTCAAACACCACACGCAGCACAAGCCATGGGTCTCTCCGTCTCCAAATTGCTCTCTGGCCTCTTCGGCAAGCGCGAAATGCGTACGTACTCGCTCTGGGCTGCCTCTCCAGCATTCCACAGCATTCCGCTTTGGCCTCAAAACTAACACCACATTTTCTTTACCCTTCATCACAGGCATTCTCATGGTCGGACTTGATGCTGCCGGTAAGACCACCATCTTGTACAAGCTCAAGGTATGTGTCAAGACATTCCTGCGATTTGGATTGGGTTAAGAGGCGGGGTGGTGAGGGGGGCAGGGGGCAGTTGTGGATGGGTCTGAGGCAGAGAGGGACCGAGCACCAGGACACACCTTCAGAAGATGCAATAGGGTGGTGATGCAGGGTCAGCAGGGCAGGAGACTGGTGTCTCATAGTTGCACGCCGCTGCGCAGTTGGGCAGGCACCAACACTTGGACGGATTGAGTGGCACCTCACGGCGTTGAGCCGTCGTGCATCACCATTCGTATCACCTACCTCTTCCGTTCGCATGCTGACGTTTTCTTGTTTTGTCTTACTCGACAACAGCTCGGTGAGATCGTCACTACCATCCCCACAATCGGCTTGTGAGTACTGGTATGGCTGCATATAGGAAATTGCGCGCAGCAACCTTTGCTCAACGCTGTGCATCTTCCTTTTTCCTTTCATCTTGATCTCACTTCCCCCGCGGACAATCACCCTCCAGCAACGTCGAGACCGTCGAGTACAAGAACATCTCCTTCACTGTGTGGGATGTCGGAGGACAGGACAAGATCCGACCGCTGTGGCGGCACTACTTCCAAAACACACAGGGCATCATTTTCGTCGTCGACTCGAATGACCGTGACCGTGTTTCTGAGGCACGTGAGGAGCTCCAGCGCATGCTCAACGAGGACGAGCTCCGTGATGCTCTCCTCCTCGTCTTCGCCAACAAGCAAGATCTGCCCAATGCCATGAACGCCGCAGAGATCACCGACAAGCTTGGTCTGCACAGCTTGCGACAGCGCCAGTGGTACGTGCTTTGCCTTGACTGCGACCTCGTTCGATGGATGCAATCGACTGACAAGTATCTCACGTTCTTTTCTTTGTCTCGTTCAGGTTCATCCAGGCAACGTGCGCCACTAGCGGTGACGGTCTGTACGAGGGTCTGGAATGGGTACGTCTTCGTCGCGCTCTGAGAAAGTTTTCATGCTGTGAAACTGATCGCGATTTACCTCTTGCAATCTGTAGCTCTCGACCAACATCAAGCGGCGGGTTTGAAGTGGTGGATCGTCCCTACTTCCACTTGTGCACCCGTTCTCTCCTCTCCCCTCCTCCCTTTTTCTCCAATACAGGAGCCATAACGAAGATCCGATGCGAGCGACCGAAACGTACGAAATTTGAAACAAAAACAAAAAACAATGGACGGCTACTTGTCAAGCCAGAAAGCAAGAATCGACTAGGGAAGGAAAGTGGGGGAAAAGCTTGAAGGCGGATGTGGAAGGCGCGGTGGTTGAGCGTCGAAGACTCTCAGGAGAAGCGGAGGTGATTGGTAGCGAGTGGAGGATGGAAGTTGCGGAGGGAAGTTGTTGGAGGAGTGATGCCCGGTGGATCAACGATATGGACAGTAAATGCTTCTGCTAGGGCTCGGTTGTGGGAATGGAGGAACGTCGTGAGGTAGCGGAAACGGCATGGAGGAACGCGATTGGATTGCGAACAAAGAGGATGCCCGACGTCAAGTGCAGGAAATCTGTCTCGGTCCCGAGGATCTTTCTCGAATCTCCTACTTCGCGACGCGTCTTCTTCGGAACCTCAGCACCATGCCAGTCCTCTTTCTGCGACTTCGATCGATCCATACTTTCTCGACCTTCTTCAACTTCCTTCTTCTGCGTCCATCCTCTACAAGAAACGTTCTACGTCGACCTCCCGGCCAGCGTGGTTCTTCCCCAATTTCCCTGTCCGACCAATCCTCTTGCTTCCAAACCTCGGCGTCGGCGTCCATTTGTCGTTCAACTTCAAAGCAAGCCCATTTACGTTGCCCCTACACGCTCGCATCCTTCTCTCGTCCTCGCCTACATACCTGCCTCTCGCCCAGTCTCTTCTTTCCCCCAGCGACTCTGCATCCCCTTCTCACTTCTCTTATCTACCCTTCCTATCATCCGAACCGCCCCCCCGTCCGATTCCCACTCTTAACCTCCTTCCCCTCTCCCTACATCCCCTTATCTCCCATGTCTTCCCTCTTGGAAAGCGAAAAACACCCTTCTCCAGCTCAGACATCTGCCTGCTTAGCAGTGCGGTAACCAGTGTGATAAAGATAGGAGCAGCTGTGACTGTCTATCTGAGTGTCGTGTGTATGCAGGATGTCCGTGCGCAGGGAATGCGGTTATCGCCGCTATGTGCAGCTCGCAGTCAGTGCCCGGCTATCCCTCTGATGACTCCAACACCTGAGGGCACCACCAACACCCATTCGCTGCGGTCGACGAAAGGCTCGCCCTCTCCACTGAAGTTGATAGCGCGCTGTTCTCCGTTGTGAGTTGGCTTATACGCTGGGAACGTTCTACGGCAATCTCTCCTGAATCTCATCCCTTGTCCGCCTGCCCACCACTACATCCATAGACCCCACGTTCGCAACTCCAATCACCACCCAGCACTTGTATTCTGTCTGCATAGCAAGCATGTCGTCCGACGCCTCAACAGCTGCCGTCCTCGAGAAGATCCTGGCAGAGCTCGGCGAGCTCAAGACCCGTAATCAGGTCCTCGAGTCAAAGCTGGACCACCTGCAAGGTGCAACTGTGCTTTCCTCACCCATCATCCAAGGTCAAACGTTCTTCCCAAGCGGACGTCGAGAGAGCACAGGACTTCATCCTATCGCCGGTCACAGTCCAGCTCACACGTCCGATGGTCTCCTGCTCAGCGCCTCCCCGCCATTTCAGCCTTCGGGCATGTCCTTCAGCAGCTTATCAGTGGGAGGACCCAAGCCTGCAACATTAGCTCCGACAGCGGAGGAGCACCCTCTGAACGACGGAAACCCAGCTGCTCCACACCTTCCTCCTACAAGCTCCAACACTCCTACCACTAAGAGTCCCATTCTGGCCGGTCAGGCAGGAGGCGCCGTGCCTGTGCAGATTCCCCTCGGCGGGAGCAGCAGCGGCAGCGCCGGCTACCGATCTGGCCTGACAGCCATCTCGTCCCACTCAGCAGAGAGCAGTTCCAACATGCTCTCCACCTCCGCTGGCTCCACATCGTCCGTGACTGCGGGTACGGGAAGCGTTCCCACAACCAGCACGCTGGGCGGCAAGTATTCTAGTCGGATCATTCTGGCCTCTCACCCGGGACAGACGGGCATCAGGCCTCTCCCGCTCCGATGGGGTGGAGGTTCTCAGGATCCTCGTGAACGTGGACCTGTAGTCGCATCGCGTCATCCGAACAGTATTCGCGTCAGGAATGCCGTGGGAGCTTATGGTGGCTCGTATGCTATCTATCGCGCGCTTTCGATAGCTATGGGTCAACTCGATCCCAACCATCGCCCCGACTACACGAATACCGAGCCACCGTTTGAGATACTTCCCAATCCTTCCTGGTTTGATCCTACGAAGATTGTTTCTATTGATCCGTGGGGGCATCTCGCGCCTGAACTATTCAAGAAGCACTTGGACGAAGGAATCGATGTTCGTCCTTCTATTGCCATGACCAGGTAGGTTCAGAAATCCTGTAAATGTAGCTTTGGGTGGAGAATTAGTTGACGGCTTACAACCCCCCTTTCCTCCCTCTTCCACAGGGCGCACATCAAGATGCCAGAAATTGACGCGGCTGTGAAAGCAGGCAAGCTGCCCATCGACGGCAAGATCGTCGTCCGCTCAGAGCGATTGCCCGGAATGAGTGCGGACGAAGATCCCGGTTGCGAGATCAATGTCAGCAAGGCGGCTGTCGAGCCAGTTTGGTATCTCCCCGGTGTGGCTCAGCGGTTGGGCGTCACAGAGGCTGGGCTACGACGCGCGTTGTTTGAGGAGACGGGTGGGTCGGTGCCTGAGGTGAGTCTTAGCTTCTTTTTCCGCCTGCCTGCTTTGGGACGTGGCTTGGGAACGCTTACTTACGTTCATCTGTTCCCACAGCTTTTGACGAGGCACGACATAAACGTCTTCTTGCCTCCCATCAGTGGGTTGACTGCATACATCTTCGGAAACCCCAAATTCATGTCGGACGAGAGCAAAGAGGTGACAGTCCGAGTCCACGATGAGGTATGTACTTGGGCACGCCCAAGCAACGAGTGACCATGAGTGGGGCAGAGGGAGTTCATTGACTCAACAACACTCTTCTTCATCGTCCAGTGTAACGGTTCTGATGTGTTCGGGAGGTGAGTCTACCTTGAAGTACTTCCCCAAGCAGAAAACGGTTTGACTGATTCGACCGAGACCTTTTCGTTCGACAGTGACATCTGCACATGTCGGCCATACTTGCTCTTTGGCCTGATTGAAGCTATCAAGACTGCTCAACGGGGTGGTTCGGGAGTGGTAATCTACTTCCGTAAAGAGGGACGGTGAGTCTTCGCGTTGTTCCTGAGTGCTTCTTCTTTAACTCCGGATTCTCACAAGCGTGCGTTCCCACCTCCTTTGCAGAGCGCTCGGAGAGGTTATCAAATACCTTGTTGTACGTATGCAAGGAACAATCAGACGGCTAGAATCTGCGGCTGGACTCACTCTCACTCTGATGCCTCTCTCTCTCTCTCTCCAGTACAACGCTCGTAAGCGCGGCACTGACTCTGCAAGCATGTACTTCAAGGTGAGTACATCCGCGCAATAGCCTGCTAACATGCAACGCACTCACTCTCGATCCTTAAATCTTCGTCTCCACAGCGAACGGAGAACATAGCAGGTGTAAAGGACATGCGATTCCAGGCTTTGATGCCAGACATCCTTCAGTAAGTCTTTGTCCGCGTCTGGTCTTGTACTACGATGCTGATTGAAGGCTCCCTGATCAACTTCTCTCAGCTGGCTCGGCATCAAGCGAATCGACAACATGATCAGCATGTCCGACATGAAGCATGATGCTATCGTGAACTCGGGAATCCCGATCGTTAAGGTAAGCTTCAACATGGGTACAGAATCGTACGGAGAAGTGCTTGGATCACTGATGTTTTTGCTCTGCCTGGGCCTGCAGCGCTACGAAATTCCTGAGGAGCTCATTCCGAGTGAGTCTCACCTCCGACGCTACCCGCTTCTTTCCGTTAAACACTGATCATCCTTAACCTTAACTTTCTTTTACTCCAGCTGACTCTCGTGTCGAGATCGACGCCAAGATCCAGGCTGGTTACTTCTCCGCGTCCAAGAATGTCACGGAGGCCGACCTGACTCACACGATTGGTCGCGGCTGGGAGGATGTTGAACATTGAGATCGTCAACACCACTCAACCAGCCTCTCCGAAGGACCTTCCCGATTTTCTATTCAGTTCCGCAGCAAGCAGCAAGCTCGTCCGTCGCCAAAGAGAGGCGCTCCGTTCTCGATCCGACTCTTCCGCTCCCCGTTGTCTTCTCACACCTCCTCAGCCGTGCCTTGTATCATCTGGTCGAATCGCTCTGCGGAAAGGCATTCATCTTGTTCTCGAAGGCCCAACCAGACGCATTGGCCACCCCAGGATGTGATGAAGAGCTTCTTGACGTCCCGCTTTGCAATCGAGCGCGATAGAAGTGTATGCTCGCATCTCGCCGCGCCTGGCTTCCGCAAACTCTGCTCGAATCGCATCTCATCTCACAACTTTGATACATATGTATGTATGACATTTTGCAGGCAAGCCTCAAGCAGCCTTCCCCTGGACTTTCGAAGAACACGCGCCCGCCCTTCATCATGGTGAGTCGAGGGCTGATAAGATGGGCGTCCGGATCCGGTACGATTGACTGTGGCTTTGGTACCTTATTTCTTCCGTCTGGTGGTGAATTACGCACCGTGTGCCAGAAGCCCAGGATGAGAAACGACATCAGAGATGATCCCAATTGAGTCTAGTCTGGTAACACCAGACCGGCCGATGATCAAAGAGTCTCATCTCCTTACACTCGCAGATGAAAGACTCTCTGCGGTGGCGGTCTGGCACCACTCGACGAAATTTGGCTGGACTCCCTCACAATTTTTGCCCTCTCCCTTGCCTCAACCACAACTTCAACCACGACTGCACACAACATTTACTGATTAACATTGCTACAAACACCTGGAGAGGAAAGTGTGACGCTCAATCTATAGACCTGTGGTGTTTTGAGCTGCATCCAACGTTTTGGTGAGCCATAGTGAAAGATATGGTTAATGGCATCAAGTGCGTCTTCCTCTCTGCTGTTGAGTCACTTGAACGCTCTTCTCTTCGGCGATTCGATTCTGTGTGTGCGGCGATTGGCCTTCTGACTGGCCTGCGCACCACGGCTGCTGAGGTCTGTGCGCAGACCGAAATGAAGCAAACGTGCAGGCCGCTGGCCATTTCTCAGTGGGACTCAGTGGGAGAGTTAATGAGACGTTTTTCTCGTCCTCGGAGGGTTCCTATCGAAGGGGAGTCCACCTTGAAAGGCGTCGAGTGGGCCCAGACCTTCCACAAGTTGAGGCTTGTTGAGAGTTGATGTGATCACGGACTCACGATCAGATGTTTCTGAGAAAGAGAGAGTGAAGTGTGAAGAGTGAGAGAAGTGAAGAGCTTGCATTGAAAGGGGGATTCTGACTACCACAACGACCGTTGCTTATATAGCCATCACAAGACATCAGGGAAGGTGAGTAGCTATGCTATAGAGATGAGGGCAACGGGAGATGAAGGCAACTAGAGATGAGGGCGACTGCCGTTGAGGGGACCGTGTCCATGAAGGTGACTGCCGCTGGATATTTGCGCCTGGTGCTGACGCAACTCCAACACTCCCCCTCGTCAACCAGGCAATGCCATCCAGTACCGCTCGACCTCATCCTCCGCACGCGCGCTGCCATCCGTCCGTGCGAACGAACCAGCGCGCGAAGGTGAGTTCATCCCCACTCCCATCCACATTCCACACCATCCAAGCACCTCACTGACCAAGAACACCTTGCCTTCCGCATCAGATGACAAAGTCCCATCCATCACCGCGCTCACCACTACCGCGCTCACGACCACCGCGCGTACCACCACCGCGAGTACCACCACCACCGCGCTCACCATCACCGCCGCGCGTACCACCACCACCACGACCACGAGCGCCACGAGCACCGCCTCGGCCTCGTCCTGCGCCTCCATGGCCACGACCCCCACTGCCAATGGGGTTGGGGCCCACGGTTCCATCCTCGGCCTCCAATGACGATGAGGCTGGGGAACGTTGCGCCTCCACCTCGCCGACGGGGGCGCGACCAAGATATTGACTAACCATCGCTGGCTCCCCCTGACCAATGGAGCCGGCGACACCACCAAGAGAGGAGCGGGTCGCGGGCGTGTGGGTGCGTGGGCTGTACAACAAGCCCATCCCCTCTACGTGTCGCTGGTGGAGGGTGCGCTGGAGAGGCTTGGTGAGTAGGTCGGCAGTATTATCTGTGCCTGCCACCTTACTGACGCGTATCCATCCCTGCTCCTGCGCCTCCCGAACATAGTGGAACTGCACATCAATGTGCTTGGATCGGCGGTGGAACGCAGGGTGCTCAACGAGGGTGAGTGCTCCCGTGTTGTCCGAGTGGATGGGGACTGGGCGCGTGTGCTGGACCTTGAGTCCGTCCAGCAGCTGCAGCAGCCATGCTGCGTCGCGTGTGGCCTCACACAGAGCGATGTACTCTGCGTGGACGGTGGAGAGGGCTGTGGTGGGCTGCTTCACGGACGCCCAGGTGACTGGGGTACCGTACAGCTTGAACACGTATCCGGAGGTGGACTTGCGATCACGAGAGTCGCCTGCCCAGTCCGAGTCCGCCCATCCTTCCAAGACCGTCCTTCCTGTGCCCTTGCTGACCCAGATCCCCAACTCCCTCGTCGTTCCCAGGTATGCCGCCAAGCGCAAGGCTGCCTTCATGTCGCTCTCGCGGGGTTGCGCGTTGCTACGACCAAGCACGCCAACGTGGAACATGATGTCGCTGCGCGTGCCCACTCCGGCCCACATGAGCGACCCGACCAAAGCTTGGTAAGTTTCTCGGTTCGCGGGTGGGGACGATGGGTCCATGGGCGCGTATGAGGGGTCCATCGGCGTGTGGACTTGACGCCTGCTGTCAACGTTGAATCGCTGTAGGAGGGAGTCGATGTATGCTGTCTGAGACAGATGTGCTCCCTGCTCCGTGCGAACGATGCTGATCCCCAGAATCCACCTTGCCTCCCCCAGGTCCGACATCCTCCACCGCGACTTCAGCGCCGACTTGATCTCGTTGATCACGTCCATGCTGGCGTCGGCAATGAGTATGTCGTCGACATATAGGAGGAGGTATGTGGGCTGTCCGTTGTCCTTGATGCGCACGTAGATGCACTGGTCTGACGGAACCGACTTGAACCCCATTCCCTTCACCATCTCATCGAACTTCTTCCACCACAGTCGCCCAGCCTGCTTGTACCCGTACAGGGCCCGAAGCATCCGCAGTGAGTCCTGGCCGTTCTTGAGCGTGTATCCCTTGGGAGGTTGCATGTACAGCTCAACGTCCATCTCTGCATTTAGGTACGCTGCTTCGACGTCCATCTGGTGAATGTGCATCGACATCTTGATGGCGAGGGTGACAAGGACGCGGAGGGAGGCCATCCTGGCCGTAGGAGCGTGAGTCTCCTGGAAGTCGACGCCGGGCTGTTGAGAAAAGCCTCGGCGACCACACGAGCCTTGTATTTGACGACTTTTCCTTCTCCATCGCGCTTGGTCTTGTAGACCCACTTGCACGATACAGCACGTCGGCCCTCCGGTAGCACGCAATCCTCCCACGTTCCTGCGCGGCTATGGTTCTTCAACTCGACCTCCATTGCCTCCAACCACCTAGCCGCGTTCGGCGATCGCAGGGCCTGCTCGTATGTGAGTGGATCTGCCTCTTCGCCTTCTTCATGTGCTTTTGCGACGCTGATCTCGCCATGCGCCCGTTTCCGTCCCGCAGCTGCGCGATCTGGGAGAGTGCGGACCGGGGCCTCGGGGCGCGCCCAACGGGGCTGGACTGGCGGACGGGGAGCCACGATGACTTGGTGGGCCGGAGCTGGTGCCTGCTGTGCCTGAGGCACCTCGGCGACCACACGACTGGGCTCCTGCTTCACCACGGCGCCACCGACCTCGCCACCAACATCCTCCCCCTCGTGCTCCTCGTTCGACAGCTCCTCGATACGAGCGACCCCGCCGTCATCATCATCGCTTCCCACCTCAACCAGGTCCTGGTCAACGACCACTGGAGAGGATGGCGATGTCTGTTGGGCGGGTCCAGGTGGGGTAGGGCCGGTGAGTAGCAAAGGCCGGCGTGGTTGTGCCGACCTCGGCTCAAACACAAGGTTCCGACTGACATGAACCTTGCCTGTCTGCTCGTTCAGGACTGCTCCCCCGCTGCTGCCAAAGGTGAGACCGAGGTACTTCCCCTTCCAGCTCTTGGGCTTGCTGAGATCATCCTTGCGCCTCGTTTCGGCAGGGATGTGGAGCCAGACGGCGCAGCCGAAGGGCTGAAGGAACTTGACATCGACCTTGCGGCCGAACAGGCGTTCCCACACCGGCTTCCCTTCCCGGATTGTGGTGCTGAGGAGGATGATCGTCGCGTAGGTGAGAGCCCAATCCCAGTACTCCATGGGCACACCGCCACCGATCAACATTGCTGACATCATTTCCTTGATGGTCCGATTCTTCCTTTCAGCAATGCCGTTGAGCTGAGGAGTGTATGCCGGAGTCGTCTGATGGATGATGCCCTTCTTGTCCAACCAGGCCAGGAGTTCCTTGTTGACGTACTCGCCGCCTCGGTCCGTACGCAGAATGCGCACCTGTGAGTTCAACGCCTTCTCCAATCCAAGGATCCACTTGATGAGTTGCTGAACCACAGCGCTCTTCGTGGGTATGGCCTGTGCCAAGATGATACCACTCTGAGTGGTGCCGAGGGTCGCATAGTATCTATGCCCCGAGGCCGAGACGCGCAAGGGACCAGCAACATCGCTATACAGGATGTCATCCCCGTCTCCGCGAAGGCTCGAATCTCCGAAGGGAAGAAGGTGAGACTTGGACTGCTGGCACGTGTCGCAGAAGATGTTGACGTTCTCCCCCACAATCTCCAGGCCCTCGATGACCCTATTGCGGGCGAGATTCTTGATTGCCGTCAACGACAGATGGCCCAAACGAGCATGCCACTCAGCAAGTGAGTTCTTGACCGCGGGTTTGGACATCATGGCGAAGGCTTTGTCGTATTGATCACGATCCTTTTGGCCTATGTGTGGCAGGTCCAGATGGAACAAGCCCCCAACCTCCGAGAGGGGAAGCTTCAAGGGACCTTTCTCGAGGCGGCTTGCTCCTCGCTCCAGCACGACCTTCCATCCTTTGCGGATGAGCACGTCAACCGAGAGTAAGTTGACGCGGGCCTCGTCCACGTAATGAACGTCCTCAAAGACGATCGCCCAGCCTTCATCGTTGACCATCGTTACCTCTCCCACAGCACTAGAGCTCATAGAGCCCGACCGCGTGGCGAGGCCGAAACGAAGAGGGTTGGCGAGGTCCCGCTTGTTCTCAAGCAGGGACTTCTTTCCGACAATGTGGTGGGTCGCTCCTGAATCAATGATCCAGACAATCCCACCATTGCCGAGACCGGACACCAACATGCTTGATGGTGTTTCGATCGGGTCGACGGTGAGGTGGGGGCCGGACGCCATACCGATGAAGGGTCCGGGCGCAGCATTGACGTATGCATGCCCACCGTTGTTGCCGCCGCCATTGCCGTCGTTGCCCTTCCGCTTGGGGCAATCGCGCTTCATGTGTCCGAACTCCTTGCATCGGAAGCACTTGATCTTGGCGACGCCCTTGATCTTGGAGCCGATGGCGCCTGACTTCCTGTCTCCGTGAGTATGGTTCGGAGCAGGAGCGTTCCTCATCTCCTGCTGACTGCCCTTCTGTTTCGTAAACAGGACCGCAGCCATGGAGCGAGCCTGAGTCCGAGTGCGTTCGGCGCCCAGCAGATTGTACTGGCGGCGAAGCTCAAGGAAGCTCTTCTTGGCGGGTTCCATAAGCTTCCAGTGAAGCTTGAGCAGGTCGAATGATTCCGGCAGCGTTTCCAGGAACATTCCCGACTTGTCTTCGTCATTATACTTGAGGCCGGCCGAAGCTGCCTTCAACAGTAGACGAAGGAAACCGTCGAGGTGTTCCTTCAGGTCGCCACCCTCGGCGAAGAAGTAAGTGGCAAGCTCCCGCTTCACTTCGCCGCGGTACTCGGGCGTCTCCAGGTCGTGGATCTCGCAAAGCCGGCTCCAAATTTCTTTGGCCGACCGGCATTCCTCGATATCGACCTTGAGTGCGTCGCTAATGGTACGACGCATCAAGGCAATCGACTTGCGGTTGCGATCCATCCAGGACTTGCCCGGGGACTTCTCGTCCACGGAGGGGGTGTCCTCCGTCGTGGCCGATACCGGCATCGGTTCGGTTCCTTCGACAATCTCCAGGGAGCCCAACATCAGGAACGAATCCGTGATGGCCGTCTTCCAGAGGTAGAAGTCGTCGAGGCCGGTCAAGGTGGGGACCTTGAACAAGGCGGACGACTCGCTGGTGCCAATTTGGTTTGACATTGTTCTTGACTGGGCTGTGAATGTAAAGGGTGTTGATGCCTATGGGCCAGAGCTGATCAGACTCTTAATCTGTTGAGAGTTGATGTGATCACGGACTCACGATCAGATGTTTCTGAGAAAGAGAGAGTGAAGTGTGAAGATTGTGACCTGGCTGAAGACCAGAGTTCCCCGAACTCTTGGTTGTGCTAACTAAATAAACAATAAAGCGCGTAGAGGCAGGGCTACCAAACACATCCATCAACAGTCGCTGTGGCTCAGGGCAGACTTCAGTAGGTCTGCAGACTTTAATCTGATCGTTGCAGTATGTAGTATGCTGTATCCCTACGACCTGACCTGATGGCCAGAAGTACCTCGAACTATGTTAAATGGTGACCTAGTCTGTGATCACTGATCAGAGTCTTCCCCAGCCTCTGGTGACTTTCAGTGGAACAAAGAAAAGGGGTGGTTTCATGAGGTGATGTACCGGATTAGTACCGGAGATACAACGAATGATAAAATGATAACTCATTTCTTCTGCTGTACCACGTGGTGTTGTTCGGTATCTCTCACCCGCAGGCACAGATAATCCCGACCGGCATGTCCCTGAGTGGGCCAGCAGTGTTCACGTTCTGCCTCACCATCATTTGGTCTACCATTTGCAAGCATTTGCACCAACCTTTGCGCATCTTGGATCTCCTTCCAGCCTCCTCGCCTTTCTGGTCTGCTGTACCATGACTTCCATCAAGTACCGCAAGCTTCTCGACCACTGGACAACTCAGCGTTGTCCCAGGACCCAGATTGGACTGCACAGTACTCATCAATGTGAGTTGAGCTCGTTGACCTTGTCCCCAGCGGGCGCAGTCGCGTGCTGATATCGTATTCTTTCCTCGTCTAGCAGCCAGCTACTAGGTCTACCGTTGTCGCGCCGCTTTCCTTTCTTTGCGGCTCCCCCAAATCATGGACGTTTCTAACTGGATCAAGAACGTCGAAGACGGCCGTCCCCGCCCCGTCAAAAGACCAATCCTCAAGACATTCGCGACGATATCCTGCATCCGGCCTGGCAGTGCGGCTCCTTTCCGGTCACCTTTCAGGAGCGGACGTTCCTTCTCTTCCAGTGGGCATCCCGGCAGCTCAACATCCTTAACTTCAATGATCGCGGATCTCGGGACGATATCCTCACGTTTGCCAAGGCTTTGATCGAATACGGAAGCGACATTCTGGTGGACACTCACAACGAGATGGAGGAGGAGCTGGAGAAGGGTACAATGACGTGAGTTTCCTGGCTTCGCTGGTCTGGTCTGTGATGGCCTGGTATCAGCTGAGTGTTAACTCAATTTCTCTTCGGCTCCGTTCAGCGTTTGTCACTGCCACGATCCTGCCAACGCTGAACGCTACGCTCAAACCTCTCTACGCGGCCGGCTGCAGCTTTTCGAAGGAGACCGTCACACTCACTGCCTTGCGGACATCGTCACCGGAGCTTCTCATCAGTCTACTTCGCGCGATTCCATGGACTCGGTCGACTCGGTCGACTCGGTACCGAGGGCGATCGTTGCTTCAACTCGCGCCGACAGCGTCCCGGCTTCGACGCCGGCGGAGTGCGCGTGGGATGATTACTCTTCTCCCGGTCAAGGCAACGTTGCTCTCGAGCCTCGCGCAACCCAAACGGTCGTGCCTATTTCCAACTTCCGGTCTGCAGCAACATTGGCTAATATGGCCGCCATGCAGCGCAGCTACTCGGCGATCGCAAGTGAAGAGCGCGCTCACCCATCGCAAGTTTCCGAACAGCCTCTTTTCCTTTCTACCTCTTCGAGTGACGACAGTACGGAAGAAGATCAGCTATGCGACTCTTCGGACGGTCACGGTTCCACAGCGGCGCCATCCGAGCACAGCGCAGCATTGGACCTGACCATGGACCCGGAGCATTGCAGGACAATGTCACTTGTCAGGCAGCTGTTCAGGATCTTATACAGCAAACCCCGCTATCAAAAACCCTCTGTATAAGCATCGCCGTACCCTCTGTTCTTCACTCAGAATCACCTCTGTATAAGCAAACCTCCGTATAAGCAACGCCTGGGGCCTTACCGTAACGAATTGCTTATAGAGAGAGTTGACTGTACATACTTCAATACCAAAAGCCCCCTTCCGGACATAGGACGTGGGTTTGAGAGTCGCCTCAGACTGAGAGACTGTGTGCGTTGGGAAGGGAAGGGAAGGCTGACAGCCCGACCAGACGCAGTATGATTTGTGGAGGAAAGGATGGACTCGGCACTCTCTAAGATGAGACCCAAAGCAGTGCTCACTCAGACGAAGGGACAAAGACAGTAGAAAAGAGATGAACATGTTCGCTGATCTATGAAAAAAGGATGACGATTGCGCGAGGTGCAGAACTCGGTTATGTGTGAAGAACAAGGAAGGCATGACAGGGAGAAGTTGAGGGAGGGAGGGAAGACACCATAGTCGATAGGATCCATGTCCGTATTGGGGTTGAGTCGAGCTGGTCGAGGCAGAGGAAGGCACGGTGACGAGCTCGATGGGGAAGGTGACCTTGCCGTTGGCGGCGCACTTGAAGGGAACCGACCTTGGTGGTCTTGCGAGAGCTGGGGACGTTGAGAACGGAGAGAACCGGGGCGGAGGAGATGGGGATGTATGCGGCGGTGGCAGCGTCGGAGGTGGCGGGGGCTGGCGTCCTGGGCGTTCTTGATGACCTTGATGACCTTGATAGCGTTGTGCGGGCACCGAAGTACGGCTTCGGTTGTTGATAGAGGCAGTGACGATGGAACGAGCGCCGGCAACAACCTAGAAGCCCTGGGACGAGCTAACGCGTTCGGGGAGGGAAGCTTTGTTGCCGAACAGACGGAGTCGACAGTGAGCTGCATTGTGGAAGATGGAGAGCAGGTGGGAAAAGACGAAAGGTGAGAAGAGTTGAGGTGGGAAGAACACGTGTGGGTGGAGACTCACCGAGGTAGTGGTGCCAGCTAGTAGTTGGCGGGCATGAGAGCAAAGCCGAGATCGATCAGCATGTTCGCGATCCTGGCGCGCTGCTCATCCGGCCAGTTGTGACCGCACGGGACAAGGTGAGAGAACAGCTCCCGAAGAAGAACCACCACGTCACGCCAATGCATCGGATCCCAGCTCGACGCGATATAGTTGATGTCTTCCTCGTCGCTTGCGTTGGGATCGTTGGGATCGTCAGCCGGGGCTTCGGGCTCGGGCGCGTGCGCGTTGGACTTCTTGCCGGTTCCTCTGGGCCGACCTCTGCCGCGCTTCACCGGGTTGGAAGGGAGCTGGTTGGGCTCGTCCGGGGCATGAGCTGATGGGACCGACGATTCACCAGCACGCTCGTTCATGTTGTGCGAAGGACAGTTGGAATTGTGGTTGGCGTAAACAAGGAGGTTGGATGCGAATCGGGTGGTGGAAAGAGACGGGGGGTTGTCGAATCGGGTGGTGGAAGGGACAGAGGGTTGTCGAACCATGGCCCTTTATAGCGGTCGTCGGTGTTCATCCTGTCCAGGAATTGAGATGAGAGTCAATGTGATGGGAAACGGAGAGGGCAAACCTTTTGTGCGTGGTCTCAACTCTCACCTGGGAATTGGGGTGATGATGAGGATTGGAAATCGCCGACATGGAGGGGCTGTGCTGTGCGATACCTAACACGTAGAAGAGGGAAAGAAAGAAAGGAAGAAAGAAAGGATAAGTGTCATAGCACAGCAAATCCCAGGTACAGTGCAAACCGACGTGCTGAAGCTCACATAGTCACAGCTGTGCTGCTCGTAAGTCCTACGAAGAACGGACACGGAGAAACGAATGTCAGCGCGCGCAGAACCGTGGGTCGTTACTGCCCCGAACAGCGTACGTACTTGTGAGGTGAAAGATGCTGTAGTGGTGGTGACCGTTGCCAGAGACCGAGTGCCATGCCATACAAGAGGAAAGAAGGTTAACACGAGGGTTGGTGAAATGCGAAGTTTCCCCGATTCAATCTCATCTCTTATCTTTCCATGTTTCTGATATCATCACTTATCTTCTTCCCGCCGAGAGCGTTCGCCGGTCACCTCCGGAGTCCGCTGTCCGCACTCCTCTTCCCCTGTACTTCCACATCACGACTACACGCACCTTTCTTCGTCACACCAGGCATTGCGTTCACACCGTGCGTAGTTGAATTGACTGGTCAACGCTCATCTACCCTCGCCTTCTCCGTTAACCGTTCTACAGCCCATGCATTAGCTGCTCAACGCTGCGCCTTTGCTCACTTCCTCTCACCATCGGTCTCTTTGCGAATACAGAACCGACCGGGAAAACGGTGACAAGGACATCCTCTCGGCGACCACGCGTAGGCACGCCGCCGAACAGCATCTTCTCAACTGACGACGCCGTCCACCTCATTCTCGTCTATCATATACGGACGGCGTTGTTCGAGAATCAATGTGGCATATGAGATGTATGTAACTTCCTTTCGTTTCATCTCCGCAAAGGAACGGGGGTTTTTATGATCTTGTCCAACTTGGAAGGGCGTCGAAGCTGTGGATGCATCAGTGGGGTGAGCTTGCGCGTTCGTTGTCGGTCGGCCGGGCTCTTAGATTTGGATTGTTGATGAGGTGAACGTCTGGCCCGTCGGCGAATGGGCATTGCTTCGATACAGCATTGGCCAGCACGAACCTGCGCTCCCCATACCTGACACTCTCTCCCTTCACTTCTCCTCTGTTTTGTCCTTCTGTTTTCTTCCTCATAGCTCAGTCCCTTTTTGCACAGGCCACAGTATGGACGAATTCCTCGCAGCGAATCAGGCGTTGCGCGAAGCGATCGACAGGTACGACGCCGCCGCCCGTGCGCTCGGTATGCGTCCGGACTGGATCGAAGTTATTCGACAGATTCGTGCAGGTGATGCGACAGGCCCTGTCTTCCCGGAGCATGCTCCACCTCAACAGCCCGGCCAAGAACAACTTCAGCAGCCAGCGTCAACGAGAACACCGTCGACAACCCGTATTTCTCAACAGTTCACATGTGTTGAGATCCCGCGGACGTCTCTCTCCAGTCTGCTCGGCCCTCCTCATCCCTTGCCGACGATCGCCAACGCGGAAGAGCCCGCCCGGGAACGAAGGTCGGGAGGAGCAGACGGTCGATCATCTAGCAAGAAGCGCAAAAAGAGTACGTCGTCAACGTCGAACGTCGACACAGTGGCGACAACCGGGAACTCGTTGGTGATCGCCATTGACAACAAACCATGCAAGCACGAGTTCACCAGTGGAGGGTGGAGACATGCGTTCCGTGGACAGCCTTTCAAGTCCGCCCCGGTCTGTGCCGCGTGCTACCAGAGCTACGCACGCACAATCCAGCGCAAGGTGAGTTGATGGAGAAGACCTGTGAAACATGACACAAATGTTGACTTCTTCCATAGACAACCGTCCCGAAAGCTTCGAGTTCGGCGTCGGTTCGTCAGGACCTTCAGTATCACCACGAAAGTCGGTAAAGGAAACAGTACGTCGTCGATCAGGACGGGCAGCGTCAGCCTCGCAGCAAGGTTCCCTTACCGTGCCATTGCCAGAACCAGCAACGGCACCCAGTCCAGCATCGGCGTCGTCATCATCATTACACATAAGTTCGGCGTCCTCATCAGCATCAGGATGGGCACGATCTCTCGTACCCGCACCAGCGTCAGACTCATCGCGTAGGCACATGTTGGAACTGTCTCCCGACCCCTGAGCAAAGTTGTATAGGGAGGTTGCTCCGTTGCCCTGCAAGCATTTCCGCAGCGGAAACAGTCAGTGAGTTGAGGATGACTTCGAATGCGTTTAAAGATGACTGACAAGCCTTTCATGCATGCAGATGGACTATCGGTTTAGGATTACTCGAGTGGTTGTACGCTTGCAAGGTGAAGAGGGAACGGAACGTGAGATTGAAGGGTTAACGGCATCATACACAGAGCGCAGGTGGCAAAGAAATGAACATCCGCATTTGATGAATACGTGGGGAGTGATGTGCAGCTTCCGTTCGTTTCTGAGCTAGTCCACCTTTGCCTTCTTGCGGCGGGAAGTCGGGGAAGGTGATGTGGGTCGTGTCGGTTCCATCTGCATGGATGGAGTCATAGGTGGAGGAAGTGGAGAGGAAGTCGGGGTTGTCTGTTCGCCGCCGACTCCGTCAAGCTCAGTTACCGTCTGTTCAGTCGGTTTGTCGATCGACGGTGTCTTGGTAGGCGAAGATGCCGTCGCGGCAGCGCGACCCGCAAGGATGCGCGCGGCCCTGTCATTTCCTTGTGTTTGGGCAACACCAAGGGCTAGGACGAGGGACTGCGGAGCCGAACCGATGCTGACGATTCGGCGCATGGTCATCGATACAGCGCCTTTCTCTGTCATCGTTGTGACAGCACCTTCGAAAGAGATGAGTGTCCGTGCGGCGGGAAAGGTCCATGCCGCCCAGCGGGGGGTATCCTCGAAAGAGGCCTCTAGTTCCCATTCGACCCAGCCCGCGACCTTGCCGAGGAAGGTGAATCCGGCAAGGGTGGCCAGCTTCCTCGTCTCGTCTACGACCTTGACGACCGCGACACCCATCAAGATCGGAATAGTGGTGGGCAACATGGGATTAGCAGGGTTGGTGCCTGCGTCACAAGATGGGTCAGTAAAGTGCGAGGAAAGGTCGCTCGTGTGGAACTCACCGTCGAAGTCCTCGGGAATCTGGCGCAAAGCGGAGAGCTCCGGAACGGCGATACGAAGTGGCGATGTAGCCATGGGAAGGATGGTGGCAAGGTAAGCTCCCGGCGCAGGTGCGTCGCGCGCCCACATAGACACCATCGCATCTCTAGGAGTATCCTCCCCGTCGTAGAGCGTAGTGTTGATATCGTGGTTGAACTCCGTGGATGTAACGTTGCCAAAGACGAGGTCGGCGCAGAGCGCCAAGTGGGTGACCCACTTTCCGTTTCGGGTCGATGTCATCGTAAACCGATGACCGTGCGAGGGGGGGGGGGGGGGCGTACAATGGAGAAGGTTTACCGGTCTCGGTTGAGGCCTGTTAGGGACGAGGGGTGAGGAAGTGAGGATAGGATTGCAGATCAGGTTAGGGAGACTCCTTTTATACTTGCACGGCTCCTGCGTACGTGCCTCACACACCTATTACTGCAGCTCTTCAACTTGGGAAGGAAGTCGACCGTGTGCATCGGATTCGGAGATGGCGGTAGTCCTGAGTTGTGATGTGTTCCAAGTTCAGCTCGCGTGTCGGCGGTTCCATAGCATCCGTCCAAGGAAGAACCACTCACGTCGTCGCTTGTAATCCGCTGCATGCTGCGGAGGGAATTGACCGTGCGCATAGGATTCCGGTCTGGCGGTAGGCCTGAGTTGTGATGTGTTCCAAGTTTAGTTCGCGTGCCGGGCATTCCATAACATCCGTTCACTCAAAAACTACTCACGTTGATGTTCCAATCCGTGGTATGATGGGAGCGGAATCGACCATGCGCATAGGACGGTGGTCATGGCGGCATTTCTGAGCGGTGGAATGGTCCAAGTCTGCGGGTCGGGCTCTCCACAAGCATCTTGAATCCGTTGCATGCAATGGATGGGATGAAGGTTGCATCCAAGAATAAAGCGACATTGGCCGATATGCATCCGATATTCCGATTGCATGTTGAAACGCTCCGAGCCGCTGAGGCAAAACGCGATACGATTCTTCCAATTACGCGCCATCGATCCAAGGTTGAGCTTATCACTGATGGGCCGCACCTGCGGTACGAGGTACTGTGCAACACAGGACTTACAGCTAGCCGTTGAACCGTCATTTCGCCTCCCCATGTCGCGTATAAAAGGTGCGTGCTGAGCCGCAGACGGTAGTAAAGATTTCCTTCGCTGAAAAGTTCTTATCTTTCGCGATGGCGACCCCCTCTTCCAATAGCAGCAGCGAGGTATCTTCCATCCACATCAGCGAGGAGATCATCTCCGAACTGAATCGGCAATGCAGCGAAGCCGAAGAGTTCGCGGCTGAAGCCCGGGACGATGCCAGCGTAGCTTCAGCAGGACGGAACGCTGTACTGCAGCCGTTTGGATCCATCCACGCTTTGGACAACGACATTCAAGCATCGAATCTTACCCTGGCGGGAGGGGGAACGGACGACTCGGACAAGTACCTGATCGGTCTTCGTCAAGACCAAGCTCTGTTCGGGTTTTGCCCGGATTTGGGAAGGAAAACGTTCAAGAGGGAGGAGGAGGCCGGGGTCTCGTTCTTCGACCAGCACCGCGCGTCCACGATTACCCTGCACTCATTCACCTCATTCTTTCAGCGGTTCGAAGCCATTAGCAGAGGGGTCCTCAAAAACTTGAACTTCTCCAACATCATCCTCGCTGGCGGTGCGGTCCTTGCGTCCGTGACGAGCAACCAAGACGGGACCTGGTGTTTCCATCCTCGGACATCGAGTGAGTTCGCTAGACTGTGCTGATCATAGCCCATTTCTACGCTGAATTTGGAACACTTTGATTCAGCATCTTCCTGTGGGGTCTAACCCCGGCCGACGCCCAACAAAAAGCCATACACATCGAAAAGACAATCATCCGGAATGTCCCGTACGGAGAAGAAACGTACCGGATCGTCAGGACCGTTTCAACCATCACTTTCTATCCGGTGAGGGAGCGCCGTCGGCACCCGGTCGTTCAGATCATCCTTCGCCTATATACATCTCAGGCCGAAATCCTTGCAAACTTCGACCTTGACCAGGTCGCTGTTGGCTTTTCTGGCAAGGAGGTATGGATGGAGCCCCGGGCGGTGCGCGCTATCACAACAGGATTGTCAGTCCTAACGGAGAAGATGTTGGTGAGCTCCACGGTGCGAAGGATCATGAAATACGCGGGTCGAGGATATGGCATCATCGTTCGTCCCCCTAACGGACCTGATTTCGAAGAACGGTGTTCGGCATTGGGCAAAACAGCTACAGTCTGTTTCGACTGGGTCGAGGCTCAACTCCGAACGAAACGCGACCCGGGCGTCCATCGAAAACCTCCCCACCGTACTGCACACCCCTGGCACGTCGTCCACACCGCACGGAGACACATTGGCAAAGCTTGGCTGCAAACGTATCAAGGGTTCGCCATGGCGGCGGCACTTTGGGACCACTCCTGCGGGGGGGAACAACGTGGTTTCTAGAGTACTTGAACGCCACCGCTGCAGCCGACGCATATGATGGAGATGCCGCCGCAGTTTTCAACTACCATTCGTGAGTGGGAAGCGCTTCCGATCTTTACGATTCGTTATTGACAACATACTTCCTTCGTCAGTCCGACGTTGCTGGCAGACCAGGACGCGTGGTGTACGGCGCTGGCCCAAGCGGTGAGTCTCGATGTGTAGTAGCGTCTCTGATGGTCCAGTCCTGACCGTAACAGGTCCCATCAGTATCAGCATTGCAGCGAGGAGGGCGCGGCGCAATGGGTGTCCGGGGTTTTCAATGAACGCCGCGGAGTGGACCTGAACGACGTTCTGGGCCGTCCATTAGCTCTGATAGTGGTGCGTCATCCCTTTGCTACGAACGGGCACCCACTTACTGACACAGCTTATCGCTGTTCCCAGTTTCTGCCGGTGGGTTTGGTGGACTGCGACGAGTTACCCGGTCTCGATCAAGTGGGCCGCGCATGGTTGAATCCAGTGCCTAACGCGCCTCGGATCCAAGATTCGGATGGGTTCACCTTCGAGCTCTGCGTATGGCAACTAGACGCAGACAACACGTGGGCCGACACGGATTGGGAGGTTAGGACGTGGACGTCCTTCGTTCGCAAGGCTTCCGCTGTTACAGCCTGGACACTGAGCAAGGCCTTCCTCGGGGCGCATTGGCCCAATCTTCGGTACGGATCGGTTCTACTTGACGTCGTCCACAATAGCGCAGTCGAATACGTCGACGTGCTGTCTCGAAACCTGTTCTCTCAGTGGTTGACGAATTCTGGCGGTAGCTAGTGTACCTTTCTCTGTGGTTCCAATCTCACTTTCAGATCCCTAGCAAATCTTCTTGCCGCGCTCAGACTTGTGCCGTTCCGACAAAGCGCCTGGATCATCACTTCCATTAAGGTCGCAAAAATGTCCACCGAGCGAAGGACAACATACAGAAACGTTCGTTCTGTTTTCACCTGCCGAAGTCGTGCCCGGCGCCGATCGCTGCGGAGTCGTCGACATTATGCTCACTGGTAGACTTTTCCATTCGATTGGACTGCTCCGTAGGCAGGCAATGGACCATATCTCTTCCTTTACGCAAGCCTGGAAGATGCTTAACAGAGAGGTCGTTCCTCACATTTTGCTATACGGTTCTCCCACTTCCTCATAGGGAAGAAAGACGCGGTGATGACGTGCACTTGAGCAGTCCGGAATACCATACTCCAGATGGGCAAACAAAAGGTGGCAGCCAAATCAAATCAGATTCCGTCTGGACGGGACAGACAGTCATGTGCGAAATAAAGTATGTATCATTCAGATTGATCATCTTCGTCAACGCAGTTCCCATCGTTCAGAAACTTGACAAACTTGGAAACGTCTCCAGTCCTGTACGTCCGCAAGAGCGCTTCATCATCATCCCATATCTTCTGTTCCCGTCGCACGTCGCAGAATGGATACTCTTCGTTTACGAGCGAAATCCCTCTGTCCGCTTTGTAATCTTTTCGACGCTTATTGCTGGGCTCCTCATCCTCCAAATTGGTCCTGTCCACCACACGCTTGGGGCCGAATGTGAGTGCCAAGTCCCGCGAGCACGCCTCCAGAACGAATTGATATAATCGACGGCCTGCATTCGTTGATGTGTTTTGGATACCCTTAAGGTAGTCCCGGCAGGCGATCAGTTGCTCATCGGCCCCGACGTAGTTGATAAGGAACCTAAAAAGTTGTCGAGATCCCGTGCTGCAATCCTTCGTCCGCAGGATTTTGGCGACCGCTTCGCTGTGAGCCCAAGCACCTGGTGGAGCTACTTTGGAGAGACGCTCCGGTCTACGACGATCCGTTTCCCTTACGGGCTCAGGTCCGAACGGCGAGGGGGAAGCTGCATTGGCGAGAAGATTGTCAAACCAATCAGAGCAGTCGGTAGATCCAGACCAGTGGCTTGATACGGGGTTGTTCATGTTGATGGGGGTGGTAGGAAAGGCGCCGAAGCTGGGCACGAGCTCAGTTTGAGTGGTTCGGGCTGGAGTGGCGTACCCTTCAATCGTATCGGGTCCCGCACCATCGCTTGATCGGGCGGCACTGGACGATGTTAATACGTTAACGCGTTGCATTGCCGGAGGATCGTCCACGGCCACGGGCCGAGAAGGGTGCACGACGACGTTGCGGTTCGGGTCATCGCTGCAGTAGGGGTCGCCGATGCTGAAACGAGAGCCGTCGGTGTTGGACATGGAGTTCTGCCCGTTGTTGAGGGGAGGGGGGTTTGCGTTGCGCCGTTGTGGGAGTTAGTGGCCGTGAATGGGAAGCCACCCAGTTCAAGTGGTGCGTTAGAGCCGTCGGTGTTGGGCATGGAGTTCTGCTCGTTGTTGAGGGGGAGGAGGGTTTGCGTTGCGCCGTTGTGGGAGCTGGTGGCCGTGAATGGGAAGCCACCCAGTCCAAGTGGTGCGTTAGGCTGCTTGGGCAGCAGTGCAGGGTTGTGAAATGTATCCAATTCGGACATCGCGGTGGGTTGCTGCGTCAACACTGTTGAGAGTTGATCCTGGGTGTTGTCAGGGTTGGTCGTCGTGACTGAGAAGGCGTTGAGGACTGGCAATGGGGAAGAGTGTTCTTTCACGCCGAACCTCCCTGCTCCCACATTTGCGCTGTGACTGTCTGCTTGGCCTGGTGTCGAGTGAGTGGAGTTCTGACCGGGAGTCCAGTGTTGTGGCAGAGAGGAAACCATATGCTGAAACGCCTCAGAGCCTGCGTTCGAAATGGGACCAGGTTTGTTCGAAAAAACGTCCGAAAACCAATGATTGGCTATCTGCTGCTCAATGCGTTGCGGAATGGATGACTCGATGGATTGAGGAGTTGGGACCGGTTTGGATGTAGTTTGAAAGGGAATGATCTGGTTCGGACCTGAGTTCGTTGCAACGTCCCACCCGGGCTGAGAGCTGATAAACGCGAGTCCCTCCACCGACGCAGACACGAACGATGCTAGGTACTTCGGTGCATCACCATGGCACAATCTGTGACCTTGCTTGACCGCATCCAGAAAGACTCGGCGTAGCGTCAGATCTTGTTGGCACGCTCGCATCGCAAGGCGAAGGATAAGAAGTAACGTTTGGGGAACGTCAACATCTGGCGACCATTCCAGTGCGGTTGCTAGTTGGGTAACTGAACCGTTATGAACGTGTTGAATATGAGACATGGCGATGAAAGGGATCGAGTAGATGGGAGCATACTCACGAAATGCTAGGAAGGAAAGTCGGGCGGTGTTGATAATAGATCGTAGGCTTGAGGCTTGAGGCTTGAGGCTTGAGGGTTGAGGCCTTAGGTGGTACCGCTTTGCGCAGAATGACTGGGACGCAAGTAGATGTGAGGGGGGACTTACCTGCCGTAGATCCCGGGTAGTGAGCATGCAATACGCGTTGAATCCTAGAGGCCATTACACGACGGAGCTTGGGATATGGAATTTGGCATAATGGAGTTCAGTAGTCCACGAGCACGTTGCCGACCATTGCAGGGGCCAGGGAAGCAATGCATGCTGTACAAATGAGCATGAGATGTAATGTAGATAAGCGCAAACCTTATTCGTCGGAGAATGTGCCGGAATTGACACCTATCTATGCACAGTCGCGTACTGTTTTACATGTTGTCCATTTCATTATAACGCTCGGAGAGTTTGCAGATGTAGCAGTATGTACATGGAGACTGCGTGGGCATGACCTGGACCGAAGTCGGCATGTGAGCGTGGAAAACTTGACGATGGAGATTCAGGATGTCTTGTTCGTATTGCGAGATTGACGCCATTCGTCCTGGACGCCGATGTCGCGCTAATGACGTCTCGCTCGACAGCAGCTGCAACCGGAACCCTCATTGCGTCGTTCATGATCACCGAGTCGACGGTACCCATATGGTCTGGCAAGCTTCGAGCGCGGCTGCTGAGCGAAAGACGCTGGGAGTCCGTAACTGCACGGTAGGAAGAGGATCTCACTGTTAGCGATAGGCGTAAGAGGGTGAGCCAAGAGGGCACTGTAGCTGGGCCAGGAAACGGGAAAGGTGCGTCGTCCTCGTACAGGGTGTTGGGGAGGGGGCGACTGTCAGAGAAAATAGGTGCCAAGGAAGTGCTGAGCCAAGGTGTCGCAGACCATGCGGTAGTTACCGGTGCCAGGAGGGTCGGCGGGTAGGGCGGAGTTGGACCAGGAGAAGTTGTTGGAGGGCATGAGGATGGACGGTCCACAGCGTTTCGAACATCTGGCGAGTTGCGTAGACCGTTTGCAGGGTCCAAGCCAGGCCTTCGCGCAGGGAGCAGCCTGATCCGTAGTATCGTGGAGGAGGTGGCCAGGACAGCGACGGATTGTGTGGATGGTGCAGAGAGCATGCCGTCGGGTCACAAGGCCATGTTCGCTTAATCCGCGTGGGAGTGGTGACGGTGTGGGGAAGCCGGGAGGCGCCGCCGCTGAAGAGACGCTGTTCGTGTCTGCTCCTTCAGCGGAGGAGCGAAGTTGGAGCTGGAAATGGAACGACGGCGCTTTGAACACCTCGCCGTGTCGGATTCGTCACAGTGTCTCGTTGTCGCTTTGATTTGTCCGCGCTGTCTCCTTCCCTGGAATCGTACTTGATTTTTGTCGTAGTAGCCAGACTCTTGTAAGCTAGTATGAGCGAGTGGGGATCGAGTGAGGTTCGATCGAGGAAGGGTCTGCAGCCCGGGTGGCTCTGGACGCAGCGACGTAAGCCTCGAAACCACCGCATCGGAGGTCAACAACGACCCCGTTCGGAGCCGTGATCCCCTGTGCGGAATGCACGGTCATGGCGAAGCCAGGTTGTATGGGGAGTTGCGTTCGCGTAACACGAGCAACCGGGGCATCTGCTCCTTCCCCGTGTTTGAAGTTGAAGGATTGTTGCGATGTCAAGATCGGGTACGTTCCTATGGGAAGGTCGGACAACTGTAGTTGTTCCAATCCATCAAACCGCAACAGGACCCCCTTTGCTACGGTGGTTCCAGCTCTGTCCTTATGAGTGTCGAAACCGGCAACTGTGGCGAATGCCCCGTTCGTAACGCCAAGAATAACACTTTTGTTCCCACCTCGAAAAACGACCGGCATGCCGATGAACAATGGAATCCGTCCAAGGCACGTCCGGACTGAGGTGTGCCGTTGTAAGCGAAGAGGGTTTCGCGTTGCTTCTGCGTCATCACGATACTACTTTGATCCTGGGCGTGGACATGGTGACGAACCCGGTGTTGAGAAGGCCCTCCGAAGTAGCCTTCTTATGATTGAGGATGCGGACCGGTTTCGTTTGTGCGTGCCAGTACGATGGTGCCAGGTTGTCGCCGAGAAGGACACCTTGCGGATGAGTTGGGCTCCTTATAACGTTACGGTTCAGAAGGTCAGCATCCCCTGAAACGCATCGGCGAAGACGGAGCCTTTGTAAGGTTTGTGCCATTGCAGTATCCGTCATTCGCATTTGCTGTTCGAACTCGACTACTGTATCGATGTGCAGCCATGCTGCTCGACCGAGTTCGTTCTTGCTGCGTTGTTCAGCGCTGCCGGAACCTGTTGTCGACATTCGGTACAACGGTGCGGCACCTACCGGGGGCAACTGGCAGAGATCGCCGGCGAAGAGCACATGTACGCCGCCAAACACCTCGTCGAGATTCTGTTTGCCAACACGCAGCGCCTGATCCATGTCCGCCAACATCTCCGCGGACGTCATGGAGACCTCGTCGAAGAATACCCAGCGTATGTCACGAAAGGTATTCTGAAGGTGTACGATCTTTTTGGTGCTGAGTTCTTGCCTTGCGTCTGCCAAGAGCTCCTCGGAAGTTATGGAGCGCTTGTGCACCGGTAAGAGAACGCGGAATGCTGAGTGCTGCCGCCGATAGCCGCTGCAGCCTTTCCTGTTGGGGCCATGAAGATCATCTCCTTTCCTTTTCCGTACCGTTCCAACAATTCCCGCAGAAGTCGAACCACCACGGTTTTCCCGGTTCCGGCTGCACCGTGCATCAACAACCTGAGAGGTTGCTGTTCGACACCTGCGAAAAAGGAGACTGAGGTTGGTCACGTCGGTTGCGTATTGCTGCCAATAATAATAGCACTCACCCTGTAATTCGTTAAGAAGGACGTGGCGACGACTTTGAACGCCAGATGTGTGAGGTGTTGAGGTTACGTTCTTTTGCTAGGTCTTGGATAAGATTCTTCATGGACGCAGTAGGGGAATGAAGCCGTATCGTAGATGGTGGATCACGGCGCTTGAGCTAAGCTGATCTCGTTTCCAGCAGAAGTACTCGGCTCGAACATTGACGAAAGTTCGTTTCCCAGATCACGAGCCAGGATCCCGGTAGTGGCTTGTGGTGCTGCGGAGGATGCGTGCTTACGCTGTTCCAGTTCTTTGATCTCCTTCGACCATTTCTTGCGACGATGGTGAGTGAACGTTGGACACGGTTGAACGTGTGATGCAAGTGTCGCAGCGGTCGCACCCTGGGATTCTGGTGTTGCGGAATGTCCGAACCATCCGCAAGTAGACAGTGCTGTCGTATATTCATCTGTCGCCCTTGACGTTTACGGCCGTTTCCGAATGACTCCATGTCCAGATCAGTGTTGGGCCCATCCGGTAAAAGATGAGACAGATCTTGATATCTTCTTCTTCGTTCCGACGGGCCTCTCGCTTTCGACGCAGCAGTTGATCGGCATCGCGAGCGTCCTCACATTCGAACATCGCCAGCCAATTGCGCATGATGGTCAAGGCCTCCGTGCAGAAAGCGAAGTCGGAGAAATCTGCGAGTATGTGTGTTGCCGGGACTTGAGAGGGTTTGTGATGCCGAAAGGTTTGAAGTGGACGAGCATGGAGCAACAGTACGCCTCGCCCAACGTATCCGTGCCGTCTGGTCTTGGCAACTTGGTAAAGATTGCGCGAGGTATGCCGAGAGACCGCGTCGGTATATACGAATGACAATGAGTCGCGAAGTTGGGTGGGATGGATGAGGTGGTGATGGTTACGGTTCATCTTCTTGGGCTTCTTCGATAACTTGCAGTATCGGACGAAATCGAAAAAGGGTAAGTCCTGTAAAGTCGACCCGCGGTAGAAATAGTCGTCCGTCTGGTTGGCACGTCCTCCAAAGGAAAGGGTAATCAACGATTCGTCTTCTCCGTCTGCATCGAAATCATCCGGGGCGACATGAACCTCATCATGGACGGGGGCCGGTGCGCCATCGTGAGGAGCAGGGTTGCTAGGCGGATCCGCTGTGCCATCGTGAGGAACAGGGTTGGCGCCGACATTATGTTCGTCTTCCTGTGATACGAGGCCGTATTTGGAGTGTGCAAGAACGATCATTTTGCCGCTTAGCATTGGAACGGTTTTGTGGCTGCTCCAAACATCAGTAAGGTCGCGAACGTATGTGGCTACTTGCTGGGCGTGGAGTTGTCGTTCCCTCCCAAACTGCATAACGCATTTGGATAGGAGCTTCTTCAGATCGTCGTTTCCCTCTTGCAGCGCATCCATTCTCTGGAAGACGGTATTGATCATATTGATTTGATTACCGGGTTTCGTCCGACTTCGTAGCGTAAGAGGTGATGTACGACGCTGCAGCGATACCACTCCGACCGGATTGCACGGACTTGAGATCGTGGTTGTGACGGGTACTGACGAGAAGAGTTGGGTTATGCCAATTGATCGTCGGATCTAATGTCCGGAGAAGGACCGAGTTGGTTTCTGCATCGAAAATTGTGTTTGGGACACGTCGTGAGGAAAGAGAAACCGACAGGAATTCCGACCACCTTTATAGCATGTTGGCTGACACCGGTGACGTTGTACTTCTTCACCGAGAAGAACATGGTCCGAGTGAAAGTTTCCTTGTATGAGTCCGAATCAACGTCCGGGGGACGTTCCTGTCGTGGATAACGAAGTTCCTTTTCACGATCGTGTTCTTCGCGATGTCCATGGCATCGGAGGAAGGAATATGATGGCTGATGATATCGTCCATGAAGGCAGATACCGTTCCCGAAACGTCTTCAGAACGTAGATGAGTTCGTAAGTCGCTAGGATTGAGACCGCCCTCGAGCCAGATTAGAATATGACCGTGCAATTGTCCTCGCATCGTATGCTCTTTGACCATGAAGAAGCGGCCAGTCGTCCGAGGATGCCCCCTTCAGGCTTGGACGTCCGTGATCGCACATTCCATCCGAACAGAAACTCGAACACTGCCGCAACATGGAAGTGAAAAAAGTCGGAGGCGGCAACCGGATCGTCAGCAACTCGAGCGGCGCGCTCAGCAGCGGGCGGCAAAGTTATGCTGGACGTATCGAGCTCCATGCTCCGATCCCCGTAGAAAACCTGGAAGACTGGCGAATGTACGGGACTAGGATTCAGAGTTAGAAACAACTGAAAGATTCCGAATTTGGAGATGTATGCCCGAATGTCGCTCTTGCTCGATTCATCGCCGCCTTGGATCCTTGAACATGAGTAGACACCAGTTCGCACTTCCGGAGCAGTAGGAATATCTTGGCTTCATCTGGTGTCAAGCTGTCCAGCGCACCCCCATCAGCAACGTGTTGACTGATCATTTTTACCAGCGCTGGGTTCAAAGCCTTCAAGTCTTGTGCGCATTTGCAGTCCCGAGATTTGCAAGCCAAATGACTTCCCAAATGAATCGCGCGGCGCTGCTTGATGTTGCCGACGACGAATATGTAAAGCCAGTGCTGTCGGAAGGCGCCGTCACAGAGGTCCAGAGATGAGCTGCTTGCCGGTCAAACGACAACGATACGGGTCGATCCGATTCGAAGCCTCCGGTGCCCCACGGAAACAGAGTGGGGAAGAGTCCAGGGAAAAGAGATGGGTTGTTGTAATCTTGGATAAAGGCAGATCCATGCTTGATGATCAAATCAGGCCGTTCGGTGCGCGTAGCATTAGCCAAAGCGGTTGCGGCACGGATATGAGCGGGTACGGTGACACCGTTGACGTCGAGTAAGCCATGGTGTTCGAGAAAAGTCCGTGCGTTGCTTGCATCGTCGCCGTCCGGACCGAGTCCGAGATGTTTCTCGACACCGGACGCCTCTGCATCGAATAGGCTCGGAACCTTGTCGTGCGACTGATGGACGATGTGTCGCATCATCAGCTCCGGAACGTCGTCGTCTGGAAGCTCTTTCAACGCGGCCTTGTTGATAGAGACTCGAGGATAATCTAGGAAGTTGTCGCTGAGGAAGTTGAACAAGTCGATCACCTTCTGTCTCCTCACCCTGAAGACATGACGAAGATCCTCCAATCGTGGCGTTCGGGGTCCAATGACCAGGCACGTGACCATAGCGCTCCCATCACCCACCGCCCAGGGAAGTTTGCTTGCCGTTGACACGGTATGTAGTGGAAATGCGCAGCAGTGTCCTTTCATCGTACGTGGACGGTGCTCCGGGGCGCCGGGTGCGCTGAGATCGTATAGACGGACGACGTAGGCAGACGCCAGGAAACGAGCACACAGGCGCTCCTCGAACCAGTTACGTCTTGCAGGCCAGGTGGCATCCAACCACGTACGTTATTATTCGCTAGTGAGAGTGGCGGAAGCTTTGGCGGAGTTTTCGAGAGCAACCGATGGCACTCATCACAGATGTCTAATGCAGCCTTGTTATCCGTTACGTGTACACCGTTCTTGTCCAAAGCGCAACCCTCGATGGAAGCATGGCCGAATGAGAAATGGTTTCCGGGCCTGGACAAAAGATGTTATCGGAGACCTTGAGTAGGTGGACCGGAATCGAAGACGTTTCCACTGTCTTGCAGGTGTAGTGTTCTTTCGTGAACAGAAGGTCCTTGGTGAACGTACGCCGAGAGCACACGGCGCACGTGGGCCCCAAGGCGATGCAGGTGCCGGTCCGAAACTCCCGAGCACAGTCGTCTTTAAGGGATGCGGATGGGATCTGTGGCCATTTGGGCACTTCTGGCACTGCGAAACCAGAGCATTGCAGCCTCCCGTTAGGACGACGAACAGTGGCTGCGTTCACACAGACTCACAGATGGTGTTGTCACCAGGTCCGGGGCATCGTACAGTCGGTGCTGCTGGTATGGAGAGGTTAGACGAGTCAGAAAAGGTTTGGGGTTTCCTTCGATGGGTACAAAGTGCTGAAGAAGACTCACCGTTCAGGATATCTGCTACCGTCTTTGCAGTTGTCCCATTCGAATCGCGCTGGTCGAAGCTTGATATGATTGCGTTGGCGTTGACGTTCGGAAGATTGAAGATAAGCCCGCATGAGTGTTGCGTCGTATGTGAGCTGCATTTGACGGTGGATGGCGCCGAGTCGAGTGCTGCGGCCGTGTTTAGGTCTCCTACGTGACGTCGTAAGAAAGACTGAATGGCTTTGGCTTCATCATTGACCATCGTAGTCATAAGAAGGCGGATGAGTTCGGCTCGATTCATCCGAGCGGCACCCTGATTCGGACAGTGATGAATCGCTTGCGTTCGTAGGTACGGTGTACGAATTTGTTGGACAGCTATGTTGGGACCAACATCGCTGGGTACGACGGAAGTGACGGCGGCGACGAGGAAGGCATGCGGAACGTTGCTGCGCAGGGAAATGGTGGTATCCTGCTTGCACGGACAACATTGAGCCGTTTTGTACTCGGTGCGAAGTTGCAAGCAGTAGATAAAGCCGTGTGAAGAATGGTCTCCGAACAAAAGATATCTTGAGCGCGGTGAACTTGACCGCTGGCGTCGCAGGATGCATTGGCGCCGTCATTACTTCGATCCTTAAAGGTGGGGACATGGTGCGTTGTTTGGATATGGGCATTCCTCTGCTTCTTGAATCTTGAAGGTGGAAAGAGGTGACCACCGCTATTGCATGCAATGGATGCTGAAGGACGGGTGGCGTTGCATGTACTTGACGATCGACACATTCCGTTCGGCTTCCATCCAGTGAAGTAACAAAGGAGGAGGTAGAACGTTTCGCACCTTTCCGCACAGAAATGGACTTGCTTCTGCGTCCGTCTTGCTATGATGGTGAGTGATGGGTGTAAATGCAACAGTATTAGTTGCGGTGAAGGCGAAATCCATAGCTGCGGACGGTTCTTGACCTGTATGTACTGGAGGGACCACAAGGGAAGATAGGATGCGCCTGGATCCGATGATATTCGAACTTGAACCTGTGAGATGTACAGCGGACTGAGGTTGGATCTGCGGACAGGATGAGAAAGGGTGCCAGGACGTGATTCGGGAAGGAAACTTCAGCGCTTCAGCCTTCCCATTTTGATTTGAGCAAACGTTGTCGTTTCGACAGCGCAGCTCTGTGGCGTTTCGGCGTTTGATGTGCAGTCCAGTGTAAAAGGGGGGACGGAACAAAAGGAAAAAGGTGGAAACCTGCCTGCCTCCTCCTCACGTCTTATTCTCTTGCTTTGCCATATCAACGATCGACGATTAACGATAGGACGAAACGCTGCTGCGATCGAAGAGGAACCCGGTATTTGGCTGCAGTAATCTGCGGTGGAGTGGCTACCAATGGTCTGAGACTGTAGCAGTAGTCGGGGATTGAGGTGAGTGACAAGTACCGCCTTTTCCAATGCGTAGTCACAGCTGATGAGTTCTTTCCCTACTACCATCAGCAAATGCCACCTACCCCTGAAGACGGTCGGGAACCAGGCCCTTCCATCACTTACATCCCCTCCCCGGCGACAATCCCTGCAGAACTACAGCGACATCTGAATGGAATTCAAGCAAATCATTCGACCTTTGCCACCCTATCGAATTCGCTCACGGTTCTGAAGTCCATCGAAGAGTCATACGGACAACTGAAAGCACGCCGTCTGGCCGAACTTGAGCACGATCTCCGCCGGTTCGAACAAAAAACGAACGAGGAGCAATCGCGGCTAGAAGAACAGGTCAAGACATTGCTTTCAGAAGTGGAACGGATGCGGACGGCTTCAACACAAGGCATGTCAACTCTGATCAACACGATCCTGACACGCGACGAAACGGAGGTGGAAACCATCCTCGGCCGCCTCAAAATTGCACAGTACGCTCACAGAGGAAGTCCGCCAGCGGAGGCGGACGCAATCAAACGCGAAACGCAGCTTGTAGGACTACACGCATGGAGCGTGGCATGGTAAGCTCGTCCTCTGTTCCATGCCACAACGCTGCTGAACGCTGAACAATCTGATTTGCAACACCTAGGCCGATAGCTTTGCGTACCCTGCAAGAAGAACATCATTCTCGATACGGAGGCGGAACTCCACCACGATACGAAGGACAGGAACGATCCGGACCTGCACTGCAACGCTCATAATGAGTAGACTACCAAATAGGCCGACGCTTCTTCGAAGGCTACACATTCAGGGTGAATCGATACCAATTCCAGCTTTGACCATGGACAAATTCAGAAATTGTGGAAATTTCGTTCGTTCAGCATCGGCATTGAGCATCGGCAGTCCCACACATGAGCTACCACACTTCCGCGCTGTTGAAGGCCTATAAGAATTTAGAAAGACGGGCGAAAGATATAAGACAGCGAAAGGTATGAGACACACACGTTCAATTGCTTTATTTAGTTGCAGCAGCAACATGAGCTATTGTCGGAACAATCGGAAGAATGGGAACGGAAGCCGGAACGAGAACGAAAGGGGGCTGACTACGGAAGTGTCTGGGACATGTGCCGGCTCGTCTTCGTTGCGTTGGAGGTCGTGGGAGAACAACGCGTATGGGCGGATGTAAGCCAAAGTTCGCCATCGAACGTCTTGTTGGCCGGGTAGATGAAGGGAGATGATCAATGAATTGACCGCGGAGCAGTCCAAGAGCTGGAAACGCGAAACAGGTGGACTGGGCACCAGATGTTGGCACAAAACAACGCAGGGAAGTGGTTGGGACTGCAGCGTTCACGACTTTGATGATGCGAGCGCTGCGGATGCGAAGATATTTGAGCTTGGGAGCGTTCAGGCGGGCGATGATACGAGTATCACGACAAAGAGGTTGAGCGTAAGGTGAACGAGGTGGCGGAGGTGCGCCTTGCCGCTCATTGAGATTGCTTGAGGGATTTGATCTTCACGCGGATCCCGTGGCGAAGACAACGATATCTCTGCAGCCTCCAGGGCAGGGGCGGCTGTAGCAATCCGAAAGCCCATTCCCACGTGCGAACCCGACTTTCCAGTGAATGGACGGCGAGGACAAGCTTGGTCGTGCTGGATAACTGATGAAAAAAGCCATTGCAGTCCAAATTTCGAATAGCGAGTGCAGGAGCGCGGATAATGAAGCGGTCGAACAGCGCCCTCTTCTGACCTTTGACGTAAATGGAACCCAGGTCGAGGACGGGTCGGATATATCCGCGGAGAGCAGGAGGAGAATCAGCCTCGATCACGACGTCCGTTATGTTGTCGCTGCGACGCAGGATGTTTTCCACCATTCTGACCATATCGGTCTGGATCGATATGCGTAGGTGCAGCACGCGCAGTGCCGGGTTGGGAACGGCGATGCGGGACAACAGTGCGCAGCTCGCAAACCAAGGAGGAAGCTCCAGGAAACGAGGCGCGTGGCCGAACATGGCGCAAGGAACGCGTATGTCTGCCTTTACGGTGTGGGCGAGATACGGGAGATCGGCGTCGAATTTCTCCGTTTGGACTTGAACGTCATCGCATTCCGGCCACGTATTGCCGAGGTGGTGCATCCAGTAGTCGACGTTCTCCCCGTTGTTATCCAGGGAAGGAATCCACGATGTAAGGAAGGACCGGACGATAGGCTCGCTCGGACGCATAAAGCCATCGAAGTGTAGCCGGTTGTGCCGCTCCACGAAGGTGGCGAAACGTTCCGGAGTAAGTTCGCCTGGCGCGTCGTCCACACTGACGGAGTCTTCAGATGCGTCCGACCGGGCACGCTTCGACGATAACATTTGCGTACCGATCACGGCCATCGTATCCAAAGGGGATTGTTGACGGACGGAGCTATGCAGGAGAAGAAGGGATGGAAAGAAGAGGGTAAACACAGGATTATGGGTACGCGTTAGCCTGGACAAGAAGGGGGACGGGGATGACGACTGCATGAGAGCTGAAGGGGGTTTAAACAGTTAGCTGGACACAGAACCATGGGCGGCGCCGTCCTACGACCTGACCTATGTTGGACGGTAAGGAACGCGACAACCCTAGAGATGTCATGTCAGTAAAAGGTCGAATGCATGCAATTCGTGCTGGATGTAATGGCGAAGATGTAAAGGCGCAACCATTACATGTGATATATTTTCGGAGTTATCGTAGCTTATCTTCACAAGGACGCATCTATGCGGTATCAGAACGGTACTGCCTAACTGAAAGGGTCCATCAACACTGCCGTAACGGTACGAAACGTTATTTCGATCGACAAGGTAACCAGGCTCACACGTTGCACGGTACGACCGGTACCCTGCATGTCAGTATCACGGAGGAAAACGGTTTTTTGGCGGTACAGGGTATAAAATCCGTCACGGTAAGGTAAGAGGAAGGAAGAATGGTCGGACTGAGGCGAAAATTGGCAGAGCATTAGAGGACGGGATGCGACACAGGAAGGACTTTACTGCAAAGGAATTGGATGAAAACTGACGAAGTTGCATAGAGCGATGTTGGTTTTTTGGTTACGGCCGTAAGGAAGAACCCCCCGTATAACCCCAAAACTCTAAAGAGTTCGGGGAAAGTGAGAGAAGTGAAGAGCTTGCATTGAAAGGGGGATTCTGACTACCACAACGACCGTTGCTTATATAGCCATCACAAGACATCAGGGAAGGTGAGTAGCTATGCTATAGAGATGAGGGCAACGGGAGATGAAGGCAACTAGAGATGAGGGCGACTGCCGTTGAGGGACCGTGTCCATGAAGGTGACTGCCGCTGGATATTTGCGCCTGGTGCTGACGCAACTCCAACAAGGCTCGTTCTGAGACCCGAGACTTTTAGGAAGGGCTGGTGTTGCCAGACTACAATTGAGTCCACAGCAAGGGAAGCCGTACATCCGCATCCGCAATACTCTCGTCTTCATCCTCAAGCCATTCATCCATTGAGACAGGCGGCGCGTGAGTTGAGGAGACCTCCAGGAACGGAGGTCCCGTACCAGTTCGTCGGTTGTCATGGGAGCGGTTCGATGCACTCAACTCAATCACGTTTGGATACGACCGGCGTCTGGAGGACTACATCTGCCTCCACCTATACGAAATTTGATAAAACAGAAGCAAGCCTGGGGTACATCGGTGGCGAGAGCCTATCATACCTAACATATGTATAGAGCGCCGGCTCAAAGGAAGTGGTTACCCTCGAAGGGACACAGCTGATTCCTTCTTCTTTTGGGCAGAGAATATTTCTTTTTGCATGTACCCGCCTCATATCCGTCATCCGTCCAACTTCTTCTGACCCCCTCCCTCTTCACACTCCTCTCATCCCTTCTCATCCCTTTCAGGCTCTGGTTCTCACCGGCTCGAACGTCCCTGCTCGGCCGCGATCAGTGAAAGTTGTTTCGGGAACGATCTCCACGACGAACATCAAACAGTTGCGAATGCCTACGCGTTCGTGTTCTTTCAGCAAGGCCAGCCGAAGGCAGATACTTCACAATCCATGACGACAAGACTCCCTTACGTGTCGACGGGGCACGGGCAGGATGACACCTCGTTCACAGGGGTTGACGGTTTTAGGACCCTCCTTCCCCCGAATCCGACCATCCCAGACCAGCGTCCCGACGCCCCAGATGGCCGTCTTCTTCCCATAGAGACGCTAGCCCTCGATCTTCCCGCCGTGGTCAAATTCGGGAACAACATGCACAACTTCAACAATCCGGCGTGCGCAGTCCCCATCTTTGTGATCTGCGTGTTTGGTGTCATCGTGGCCTTCATGCTCCATCCCGACCGAGAATTCTCACGCACGAATGACCTCCTCTCGCTATCTATTGGCCTTATCACTTTGGCGTCCATTCTCGACATGGTGCAGTACGGAGCAACACACAACCAATTGGGACGAATTATCGTCCCCCCTGAGCATTGTCTCGGCCATTCTGACAGCCATCGGGAGGTTATTCATGACACTTTGGATCTCTTGGGTCGCAGAAGGTGACAGAGGCAAGACGGCCAACGTCGAGACGGACACCGCTACCACGACATCAGGCTACAACTCCTTTCCACAATACTCGAGCCCTTTCTACTTCGGTATCATGCCAGCTCGTGCCGAGAATGGTACGGAGCCGACATTGGACGAGCCTTTCAAACATCCCCGTCCCGTCAGCTTTCGATACTCGGGCGCGCACACTCGCTACCTCACTGCGCAAAGCTCATTGCGCTCAAAAGCGGCTCGGAAGGCGTTCCGGGCTTCTTCCCAGTTTCGTAAATCAAAACGACAAGTAAAAAGCAAGCTAGATGGTCGCTTTCGACTGCGATGGACTTGCATGTGCGTACTGGCTTGGAACTTGGTCACCGCGCTTACGGAGGCGAACTGGCGGATCTTGATCCTGTTTCAGCACACGGAAGAGGCAGCTAGGATCATGCTGCGAGTGGCTGCTGCTCTCAATGTGGTGCTTCTTTGCTTTCTCAGCTTCGTTGCGGTCTCACGGATCAGGTCTGGACAGGCGCTGATCAGTATCGGCGCGGAAGACCATCTTCGGTACGAGAGCTTTATGGACATGTCTCCTGGCGTCGGTCGATATGAACGTAGAGCAAAGCGAGCGCTCATTGTGTTGGTTGCGGGGAACACGATCGGGATTGGTAAGTCCACCATCTCTGAACTGAAAAGCGTTGCAAAGTCACTGAATTCAGATGTACGTTCTTAACGTTTTGCAGTCAGGTCCGTCTTGAGTCAAGTCTTCATGGGCTTCACCGAAGCACCATTAGGCAGAGTCCTTTTCGCGTTCAGAATGGTGCGTCGATCCCTTCCCACCGTCCGTGATCGTTTGACATCGCTGATGAATAGCGAGTAAACACTACCTTGCCACAACAGGGGTGCTACCTGTTCACGGCTTTCCGGACCGCAGAGATCACGGCCGAGATATGTAGCCGTTCAAAACAGATGCGGCTCCGATCACTTGGTCTCCTCGGACTGCAGGGTGGAGATGTACAACCTGGCATACTTCAAGATGTGTTCATCACTGCAACGGAATCCACCAACGCATCTCCGAGCGTCCCCGACCGAACTCGACTCCGCGATGCGAGGAGCACGGAACGACGGCTTAGTACGATCTTGAGTATCGACGACAGACTCTCAATCAAAAGCGCACGGATCTCAATCAGCGATGCGTCTTCTCCTGCCGTACCTTCGCCAGGTCTAAGCTCTCCGAAAACAGGGTTTTGGTCATTACTGAGCCGGGAGCCTCGGTCCCCTTCCTCAAGGCGGAGGCACAGCGATGCCAGAACTCCACGGACCTGGAACAGTCTACGTTCGGCTGGCCCTAGGCCCCAAACAGCCGATTTACAGATGGGAAGAGCTCGCACCAGGTCTACACCAGCGGAAGTAACTATCACCGAGACACACTCTGCCGAGGCCTATTCGTGCAAGAGCCACGACAGCAGAAGCAGTCGAGACACAAAGTTTGCTGATCAACATCACGAGGACGCAAACGATAAACCGCACTCACAACGACAACGATCAGGTGGTTCAGCGCCGCTGCCTCACGCTGAGCCAGAGATGTTTCTGGAGCATGCAGGTGGACAAGATGATGCGTCGATTCGAATTGCTGCACAATCTCACTCAACTTCGACATCCATGAGTTCGCAAGTCAAGCACTCTCCTTTGGATCGCATGTCCCATGGCATTTTCAGCGACAAGGACTATGTTTCTCAGGCAAGGTCAGTTTAGCGCGCAGCAGGACTAATGTTTGATCAATGTCGGTGTAGTCGAGCTGACGATGTGACCTTTGACTTCCCTTCCTTGCTGCTCCTCCCCAACATCATCTCAGCTTCGTCGAAGAGCTCCAATATGCACCTTCGTGCCCTTCGATCGATCCGCCAGCGAGACCGAGCAGCGAGCACACTCTTGATATCTGACTCGGCATACTCATGCAAGGCTGGACCTTTGCAACACATGTTCTCCATTTCCATTTCGTTCAAGTTCGTTCAAGGGCATTCAGGTCACGACAAGGACCGCTCTTTCATGAGCAATATCTTCGCTTGATTGGGTATATGTAATAGAGACCACAGATGAGACTGCTCAGTACATTGTGTGAAACGATTCTCTTGGTCATGCGTGAACTCGTCGCAGAAGATCTTGCCTCCTCCTCTGAGCCCATCGACAAATGTGCGCGTACACACGTAACACCCAATCTGGCGGAACATCCTCGCCATCCTCTTCGTCGTCCTTCCGTTGCAGGTTAATTTTCCATGACTGCCAGTTTTCAAGTCGACCTGGAACGTCCGAAGCTTGGTCGCTAGGCTGAAGGACGCCAACAGAGACAGTGATGGACGGCAGAGCCCAAGCCGACGTCGTCTTTGAAGAGATTGATTCGACATCCGCTTGGATTCCCACGCCCCTTCCCTCGCCCCTCAGTGCGATCAGGACCGTCTTCTTGACCAGCCGGATCTTCTGCGGTCTGTCCTCTGCACGACTCTGAGTCGCTTCGTCAGCATTAGGAAGAACGTAGATCTTCCCATAACGAGTCCGCTGTCTGATGCCTTCTAAGCCACGTAGGTCGAGCAGCGGTGGCGGTTCGGTCGAGCCAGCCGAGGAGAACGGCGAAGCGGGAAACATGCTCGACCGTGTGGCCGAGGACACTACGCCGCTTCCCGACTTGGGAACTCGGGCGGGAGTGACAAAGTTCGAAGCTTTGACACCGACATCGTATACCTCTCCATCACCATCGCTCCGGACCCTCGTGGAGCTTTTGCGCTGAGCAGGAGTGACAAAGTTCGAAACTTTGGCAACGGCATCGTATACATCTCCATCATCATCGCTCAGGACCCTCGTGGAGCGTTCGCGCTGAGCACTGGCAAGACTGAGAGAGTCTTCCTGCGTTGTCGACCTGTTTGAGATCTTCGATGAGCGCTTGGAACTCCACGCAGCGTTCATTTCTGGTGAGCCCAGAGCCCTTCGCACCAGACGCTTCTGAGCCAGCGTAGGACCAGGCGAGGCCCGGACTCCCTTTGCTGTTGGTGACTGCTGAACCACTTTTCGAGTCGGTCGAGGTGGAGTCGACTGCATGGGACCGGACGTTTCGGCAGTGTCCACGTCCCGGGATGAACTGCGGCGCATGCCCCCGGCTGCGAAGGAACGGCTCTTGTGAGAAATCGATAACCGTCGCTCCTGCTCCTCATGCTCCTCTTCGACTTCAGAATCACTCCATGTCGAGATTTCTGGTTCCGCAGGATGTAACGTCCGTGATCTGCTCCGGACGGGTGTTTCTGCCAGACTCGCACGTCTCGACCTTGAGTAGCGGTACTCTGGTGAGACCGTGAGGGGTCGCCGCTCTGCTTCGGTTCTGGGACTCGGCTTCGGAGGCAAAGATAGCTCCTCAACAGCATGAGACAAGTCTTGCTTGTGACCTGGATTCACGTGTTGAGAAAGCTTGGCTAAGGCGAGCAAGTGTTGTCCTCGCTTCGACGGGCGTGTCATTGGCGATGCTACATCTTCCAAGAGGGTAGTGTCGTCCCTCCACTCGGGCAGTGGGTAGCGTTCCCTTTGTTGATGCTCGACTGTGATGTCGCCTTGCGCAATGTTGCTGATGTCTTGCAGAGGTGTACGAGCCTTCCTTTCAGGTGGGCCCTCTTTGTGTGACCTTTTCGGGATTTTGGGCGAAGCGGATTTCCTTTGCAAAGGGCTGAGCACAGGAAGGCTAGAGCGAACCCGGGTTGTCCGCAGGTGCCCGAAAGAAGTCTCAGCTTCCCGCAACCGCGACCAGGTGGAGCTCTCATCTCCAGCTTCGACGGAGCATGCAATGGGAGCGGAAACTCGTCGTTGGAAAGGCCGCTGCACGGGGAAAAGGGTTGATGGAAGGCTTGCTGAAGACCGATGTGCGTGTAAGAATGCGAATTCGCCATCGAGCAGGTCCTTGGCGTATGGTCTCCTTCTCCAGTCCTGAAAGAGCACAGAGCAATACTTCAGCATGATGATCTCAAGGCGGACCTCAAACAGATTGCACTTACAGCCTGGAGAACTTGCACTAGGAAGTCTGCGAAATGCCGTGAGATATGTGGTAGGTTTGGCTGCAACGACGGTCCGAACAGTGACACTTCCTCTTTCTGTCGTAGACTGGCGATCAGATCGAATAGCTCCTCTTCAAGGTCAACGTCTCCAGAGACGAGACCGCTCAAGTTTCCCTCTCTCAGCCGCGACCCGAAAATACCACGGATTGGAGTCCTTATGCCGCAAACGAGTGCGAGACTGAGTAGTCCAATGCTCCAGATGTCCTCTGCCTGCGCCTTGAGAAGGCCGGTTGCTGACTCAATTGGGTTCTCCGGTCTTGTTGGCACTGTCACAATACGCTGTGAAAGGGAGAATGCCCGCCTGTCAGCTAACCTCATTCAATTTTTACAATTCAAACCAAAGGCACTCACCACTCGACTTGTGTGTTCAAGAACATACGAGTCCAAACGATGTAGGTTCCCATAGAACGCCGGCTTGTTGTGACCCTTGTTGATTTCGGGCAGGATGGATAGTATGAACGTCCGTACTTGAGCCTCGCTCAGACCTAGCTTTGTGGGAAGTGAAAACACCAGATCAGCATTCTACATCGACCATAACAGCTGGAATCAGAGTCTGACGGACGTACCTTTCGCTGGGAGAAAGCCCGCAGAAGCAGAGTGACTTCCGTCCATTCTGAGAGTACAGTCCTCCAAGCACTTGATGAGAGGTGTGAGTGTTCTCCAGGTCAAAGAATCCAAGTGTTGTTCTTGACTGTTGTTCTTTGTTGAGACGCGTCGGAACAACGAAACGCGTCGGAATCACGTGATCCAAAACTTCACGCGTCTGGCCCAGAGATCAACACCTGCCGCGTTTGACGACCACCATCATCATCTACTTGCCATCGCCCGACAGAGATATCACAAGGGCGCGCGCACAGGACTACTCCTCGAACATTCTCCCAGTCACTACCTCAGCAAACGGCAGACCTCTGACCATGTCCCGACCCCCTTTCCTCAGCAGCTCGACTCCGCCAGGGTCATCTTCTGCCCTTGCATCACCAAAGAAAACGAAGGCTACAAAGAAGCGGAAAACAGCAAAGCAAAGCGCAGAGGACAAGGAGAACACACAACCAAAAGCTTCAAAATCCAAAGGCAAAGCTTCGAATCCGATCCCAGAGGACAAGATCAGGTCGTTCCTCGCCAACTTTGATCTTGAAGGTGAGGATAGCTCGAATGGTTTTAGCAGCATATAATTTCCCTTTCCTCATCCTGACCATCTTCCTGCCTCTTTCAGCCGAGAACCGCTTTCGCAAACTGCGCAAGGAGCTCGATTTCATGGTAACAAAAGCGAAGCACGCAGCCGAAACCAGAATCGAGAGCGTCCCTAGTGCCGTCCGAGAGGCTACGGTCGAGGAGTTCGTTCGAGAGGGCAAGGGTAGTGTGGACACGTTCCTTGCCAAAAGACCAGCAAGAAATCTTGAGCAAAGTCAGGAAGAATGGGAACGCGCGAAGAAGCGGAAGGTGTGGGACTCGACGGATGTCTCGAGCGGTGCATCGACTAGCAAGGGAGTGGGTGGAGTGCAAGTCCCCGTCGTTCCATCTTCGTCCTCGGGTGTGGCTGCCGATTCTGAGGGTAGCATCAAGCCAGGTGAGCACCTCTCACACGTCAATCTTTCTTCCATCCATACTGCCCCCAGCTCACATTGCTATGTCCTTCCACAGTGAAAAAGCCACCAATCAGCAGAAAGGCTACAACAAAGTCTACGAAGAAGGGAAGCGGCTCAGGATCCGCAGCAGGACCCAGTCGAGCTACACGGAGAACGTCGGTTGTTCTGCGGACTCAGCAAGGAGATGAGTTCGATGTGGATATGGCGAGCACGAGCCAGCTGGAGGAGCTGGGTCTCTCCGCGAACGAGGTATCCAGCTTACGCGCCATTCTACAAAAACTCAAGGCATGAGGTCGGAGCCTCAGGCCTCAGGCAGCGACTTCTCACATGCATCAACCCAAGGACACTCTCTCCATGTACTTCTATCCGGTATTCCCTATGCAATGTTTCTCCGCATGTAACATGGCAGTTGTCTCCCCCTCCTCGGAGCATTAAATTTCTCATCCCTCATGTCGGGCACGTCATGGCCATCATTCATGGGTATTGATCCCCTCGACGCTGCCTTCCTCTCTCTCGTCGTCCACCATCACTGCCGGAAGTAGAGTACTGCCAGCTCAGAGATGCGCAACGTTGGTCGGTAACGGCGTCCTCCAACTTCCTCCAACTCGAAGCGCAAAAATGAGCGTCTCCGGGAGCTCTTACGCTGAGCAGGGCTCGAACGGATACGCAGAACAGGGGCCAAGTCATCGTCAATACCCCTCATCGCCCTTCAGCTCTCATAACGATGATGCAGACGCTGAGGATGGCGCGAATTGGGGCAGTCCTGAACAGCCGGATCAGCAAGAAGGGTCAAGTCCGCCGCTCACTTCCTGGCGGGACCCGCGTGTGGGGCATGCGTCCCAGAGCAGACTGGAGCGGACCATCGAGGCGATCGGCATGGGGAGGTATCAGCTGCATCTGCTTCTGCTCACGGGAACGGGCTGGGCTGCGGATAATGCGTGGATGACTGCCATTCCCATGGTATTACCGGCTGTCCAATGTGAGTGCCAGAGCTCCAGGCGCAGGAAGTGACCGAAGAATTCTGACCGCTTCTTGTTTTGCTCCGCAGCTCACTTCAACGTGTCAGATCGGTACAGTGGGGCACTCAGCTCTGCCTGCTTCCTCGGTATGATGATCGGCTCCCTGGCATGGGGCTCCTGTGAGTAGCTTGATCGCCTTCGTCATCTCCGAGCTCCTGGACTTTCAGCTCACATCGCCTGCTCCCCCCAACGCTCGCTCTCAGACTCGGACACATACGGAAGACTCCCTTCCTTCACATATACACTTGCAATAACGACAATATTCGCCATCGTACTTCCCCTAAGTCCGTCCTTCCCCTTCCTCTGCTTCTCTCTCTTCCTCCTCGGTTCCGGTCTCGGAGGCTCGATGCCCACGGACGGCACCATTTTCCTCGAGAACACGCCCAAGAGCAAACAATATCTCACTGTTGCGCTCAGCACGTTCTTCAGTGCCGGTGCGGCGCTCAGCAGTGCTTGGGCTATCATCGTCATGCCTTGCAGAGTCTCGCTCTCGCCTGGAGACAGTGCTGAAGACGCTTGTAAAGGTTCATGGCGCTGGAGGATCTACTTGGCCGGGCTTGCAGTTCTTGTGAGTTCTATACGCTGCACCCGCATTTACTCCTCTCCTAACTGACAAAGCAAGTGCATGACAGACTTCCGCCTTCTTCTTATCGCGAATCTTCCTCTTCACATTACACGAATCGCCAAGATACCTGGTTTCGCAAGGCAGGACTGCGGAGGCACGTCGGGTCTTGCAGCACATTGTAGAATACAACGACACGACTGAGCGAGAGGCGCTCGAGTCTATTGCACGCAGCGCGGAGCCTGGTGCTTCAGCGCTCGCGGTTCCTATCCCTGAAGCCGACGGAGTAATCGCTCGGATCACTACATCAGCGCGCTTCTTCGTAACCGGTAATGGACCACGCAGGCGGGACGGTGACGACTCGAGGGAGGGTGACAATCACACTGCGAGCTTACCGGGGAAGGATACGCCGGGTAGACAGTCTGCTGGCTCTGAGAGCCCAGACGAAGAATATGCTGCGAATGGGAATGTAGAGGCTGGTAACGCGTCGCGGACAGACAGCGCAAGATTTCCAAAGCTCAATCGCGGAATGAGCGTCCGACTATCTGACGTCCGATCCTGGTCGTCCAACACGACGATCGCGCCAAGCAAGCGGACTGGAGACCGCGGTCGGCTTCAAGACTTAGCTGTAGAGTGGCGAAGTACGCAGGCCGATGCAGTAGACGAAGAGCGGCAGATACCATCAGGAGTTGATCGAGCATCAGGCGACCGTGGCCGAAATTCAATCACAGCGTCTGACTATACAGCGACAGCTCAATCGACGCGTCGGCAGCCGTCCTCCAGCCCGACCAAGCTTGAGCAGAGGGAGGCGGAACGAGAAGGCCTGCTGTCGAACCGGACGAGTACGAACAGACCAAGGTATACCTTGACGACTCGATCCATCCAGAAGACGAGTACAACGGCCATCCTGACACAAGGTCACCATCGTATGAGGGACTCGATGGCGAAGCTCCTACAGGCTCACCAATCAAACCTGTGACTATCCAAGGGCGAATCGACGAGCTTCTATCCGAGCGCTGGCGCCGAACCACCGTGTTGACCTGGGCTATCTGGACTTCACTCAACTTGGGCTACACGATGCTGAATGTGTTCCTACCCAAGATACTCGAGGAACGCGCTGGTGGTGGACGTGGAACAAGTACGCAGAGCCAGAGTTCTGATGCTGAGGCATTGTGGTCGTATTTTGCGTATGCGTTGGCGTCCATCCCCGGTCCGCTGGTTGCGGCCTATCTTGTGGAGACGCCTTGGTTGGGGAGGAAGGGGACTCTAGCTCTCTCGTTGAGCTGCACGAGCGCGTTGATGTTGGTCCTGTCGTCGGTCCTCGGTTCCGGCTCTGCAGCGGCGGCGGCAAGCGCAGACGAGACGCAAGGTACGGGAACGACGTTCATCCTCGTCCTCATCTCGTTCGGAGCAACGACGGCGTATGCGGCTCTGTATGGCTATACGCCTGAGCTTTTCGCGATCGAGTTGAGGGGGACCGCGTGTGGTGTTGCTAGTGCTGCGGGTCGATTGGCGGGTGTGATGGCTCCTATGATTGGTGGTGGCTTCTCGGGAGGACGGAAGTTGGGGCTTCGGGTCACTCGGGCTCCGGGGCTGGAGCGCTATGTGGATTGAGTGCGGGCTTGCTGGCTGTTACTGTTCTTCTCGCCTTGGGTCTGCCTCGGGAGGAGGCGAGGGGAGAGGCGGTGGAGAGGAGAGGGAGGGGGGAGGAGGAGGAAGCGTGATGTTTCTCCGACGATGGACTTTTTATGCCGGAGCAGGGCGAAAAAAAGGGCTTTGGAAGCGACATGGGCTGGCGGCGATTCATCCCTTACCCTCGCACCGAGTATCAGCAGAGCAGCTCGGCGCGACGTTCGGAGCGTGGTAGCATGTTATTCTACAGCTCGAATTATTTGTATTCCCCCCCCTCTCCTCCTCCCTCTCTCACCCACACGAAGGACCATTTCCCCCTTTTACGGTGAACACTTCTGTATTTTCTTCTCTGCAACTCTCTTCGCATCCTTCACGAATGGACGATCGATCTAGACGACCATATGCTAGTGCTGGGTTTCCGTCGCCTCCTCTCTCGACTGAGCGGACTGAGCTGAGCGCCTTTCTCCCTTCCCTCATCTCAGCATGGTCCGTGCTTCGTACCACCATTTCGCGCTCTGATCCCCATTTGAAGGAACATCATGCGGGCCAGCATCCTATCTTTCGGAGTCCTGCTCTCCGTCTTGTCCCCGGCTTTGAGCCAGGCTCATGCTCGACAGCAACAGCCCTTTGTGCTCCCATCTTCCAGCTTCACGTCCTCCCTGGCTGACATTTCGACGACTCAGCACATCGAATTACCTTTTGGGGACTTCAGCACGGCTGCCTCCAACGAAGGAACAGTCGAGTCTCGTATTGCGGCGCACTCCTCTGCGCACCGGGGAGCCTCAGGCTTCGTCACGCTCAGCCATGAGGAGTTTCCCTACCTGAGTGTTCGAATTCGACAGCATGGTGGCGCTTTTGCCCGGACTTCAACAAAGGATGGGTCCAAAAAGGCGATGGACCCGGAAGCGTGGTGCGATCCCACTGTGAAGAGCTGGACGGGTTACATTGATACGATCGATGGGAAGTCGCTTTGGTTCCAGTTCTTTGAGTCGCGCTCTGACCCGAAGAAGGATCCTCTGTGAGTTTTCTCTGAACCCCCCTTGCGCGAGATGCTCCAGCGCCAATTTCTAAATAATCGAGGCCCTCTTTTCTTTTGGCAGTCTGCTCTGGACGAACGGAGGACCAGGATGTTCGAGTGCGATCGGTCTCTTCCAGGAACTCGGTCCGTGTCGCGTCCCCCTCCGCAATGGAGCCATGCCCTCCGGTCCAGCGATCAACGGAACCGAGTTCAACGAATGGAGCTGGAACTCCCAATCTTCCATAATCTTCATCGACCAACCTGTCGACGTAGGCTTCTCGTACTCTCGGTTCGGAGTCCATACATACAATGCCGACCAGGGTGCCCGAGACCTCTACGCCTTCCTTCGGATCTTCTTCGATGCTTTCCCCCGATTCGCAGAGAACGAGTTCGTGATTACGACTGAGAGTTACGGTGGGAGATATGCGCCACGGTACGCTTCGGAGATTGTGGATCGGAATGCGGAGGTCGTTCATAAGGCTGCGAGGAAGGGGGAGGAGGTCGATCGGACCAAGTTGATCAACCTGAAGGCGGTCGCGATCGGGAATGGGCTTACTTCGCCAGCCGAGCAGATGACTTCTGAGTTTGATATGTGAGCCTCCTTCTCTTTCGACCCGGCCTTGCTCGTATATACCGAGGCTCGAGCTTGAAGTGACTGACTTTGCATTGCGCTGTTCTTTTAGGCTATGCACTCGTAAAGGTGGGGCGAAGACGCCTTATCTCCCCATCGGCGCCTGCAAACGCATGGAGGTCTGGAAGAAGAAGTGCGATAAGATCCTTCCCATCGTGGTCAGTATCTCGCTAGCTACTAGTCCTCACTTTCTGAAGTCTCTTTGTGAACTGATGAGACCTTTCCATCTCGGGGCGCACTGACCGTTGCAGTGCCAGGAGAACTTCTCGCAAGACGAGTGTCAGATGCATATCGATGCCTGCCAGGACGAGATTTCGGGACCTTACGCCGCAACGGGTCGCAATCCGTAAGTCTTTGATCCTCGCTTCTGCTGTGTCACAGGATTATTTTCCTCACGACCCTCTGATGCATTTCCAACTCTCCAGGTATAACGTGGAGGACGATTGCAAGGCTGGTATACGTGAGTTACGCCGAAAGAGTCCTCACCAGCCCATCCCAACTGTCTCTGACCTCCGATTACTGCTATCACAGAACCCAATCTCTGCTACGATGTCGTCGGAGACATACGCCAATACCTCGACCGGCCGGATGTACGGGAGTTGATCGGGGCTGCGAGCGTGGAGCAGATCGGCAACTTCACGACGTGTAACTGGGACGTGAACTCTGGCTTTGAGAGGACTGGTGATGAGATTGTTGACAATGTTGGTGAGTAAGGAACAAGCAGGAAAGCACAGAGTAGTTACCACTGTTCTTGTCTGACGCTCATTTTGGTGTTACAGGGTACGTTTCGGGCTTGTTGGAGCGCGGTATCAGGATGCTCTTCTACGTCGGAAAACTCGATTTGAGCTGGTGAGTTGAAGCATGGTCATTGGAACGATGGCGGGGACGTGTTATACTGACAAGTGGGCATTCTTCCATTCTTCTTGCACTTTCTCCTCCTCTCAAGCAACTGGGTCGGCAACAAGAGATGGCTCTTCAACATGGATTGGTACGGGAAGGAGAAGTTCCTTGCTGCGGAGAATCGAGGCTGGGTCGTCGATGGAGAGATTGCTGGCGAAACTCAGAGCGCTGAAGGATTGAGTGAGTGTAGCCTGCCTTGCTGCCTTCTCATCCTTGGCTGATTCCATCCTCTTTCCTTTGCAGCGTGGGCAACGATCCTTGGAGCCGGACACATGGTGAGTTCAGGGCCCTTTCTCTTATTTTCTTGTTGGCTCCATCGCACCCATGACTGACGCCTGACCTTTCCTTACTGCGTGCAGGTGCCTTACGACAAGCCGGTCCAGGCGAAGAACCTCATCTATCGCTGGCTCGCGGCCGAGCCTCTCTGATCATCGATGCCCTGAAGAAGATCCAAGGACCAAGGAGCGTAGAAGGACGGATTTTCACGAGGACCCCCATACACGGTTTACAAAGTTGCCAGTCGGCCGTTGGCACCCCTTTCGAAAAGGAAGATCGTCGAGCGGAGGGGGTCGGATTTGGGGATCCTGCTTGGATCGAGAGACCATCGAAAACAGATACATACACGAAGTGCGGGCTCCCGAAGATACATTGGAATGATTTAACAATGTGCGTGCGAACTGCGAACTGTGAAATTGTGAAGTAAGTGTACAAGATCTTCAGAGGAGGGCCGAAGGCGAACGCCGAAGCAAGCAGAACGCAGGTGCCGTCGCGGCCGTGGCGGGCCGCCCGCCGTCGCCGCCGGCTGTGAGACTCCCTGAGACCCGGAGTGATCTACATTGCTTTTCTGAAACCGAAGCTCTTGCGCAAGGGTGAGAGACTGGTCCAGTGCTGTGAGTGCGTTGACAGCTGCGCCACCTGCAAGAAGACAGCAGCAGCAAACTCTCTGGATTTCTTGTTTACTTTTTCTGGTTTTGACGGTCCGACCGAGGGACGTTTGCTGATGTTGATGTTGGTGTCTGAGCGCAGGGGAGAGCAAAGCTGGCTCCGCCAACATCGTCCGCCGAGGAGAGAGCAGAGGAGAGAGAGATGCTGGATGCTGGATGCTGCCTGCGCTGGGTTCGCAGGTGGGAGTGAGTGTTATGGCGCTGTTGGAACGAAGTAGGTGGAGAGGCACTGGAGGAGAGAGTCTTGGTTGAGACCGTTGATCCTGGGAAGCAAGGCGAGTTTTCGCTGAGACTCTTTTCCTATCATTACGAATGGATTTGTGATCACAGAAGAGTGGATTACAGATGCATATGGATTTGCTCCTGAGTGCCAGCGGTTTCTAATGCTCATGAGAAAAATGATCGGCGTCGAGTGTGCAGTAGAGTGGTGCAGTGCCCTGCGTTTTTGAGACTGTTCTCGCACTCGCACTTCCACCCACTCAGACCCTCACTCACCTTCACTCACTCACTCACTCACTTCACTTTACTTGACTCTCCTGTCTGAGCTGGCCCTCATCCTCACACTCACTACACTCATCCATCCCGACTACCACCTTCTCACTACTCTCCCAGTTCTTGCCCCATCCACCCCCTTCCCATCTCTCTCTCTCCCACCTCACCATACACAGACACACATTCTTTTGAACCCTCTTCCTTTCATCTTGCTTCTCTCCAGATAGAATCTCTGCCCTCTCACATCACACAAGGGAAAACAACACCGCACACACTCACACAATGCGCTCCACATCAACATTCGCAGCCGCAGCGCAGCAGTAGTCATCGCACTCACATCCAGCAACAACAACGTCGTCGATGCTTCCAGCTCTCACAATGCCATCCGCAGGCCTTCCATCCCCCGCCGCATGGACACCTCCAGCCAAGGCGCACTCTCCGACCCTGTCGCAGAACGTGGCCTTCTCGACGCTCTCTTCGGCAAATACAACGGCAGGGCTACCTGGTACGGTGTCGGTGTCACCATGGGTGCTTGTGGTTCATGGACGTCTCCTGGCGAGCGTGCCGTTGCATTGGTGCGTTCCCCCCATCTTCTATCCTTACCTGTATGCGAGAAAACAAAGCAGGCTCACCCTTCCCCTTTCTCCTTCTTCCTTTATCTTTTCTCTGCCTGGCCTCTCTGATCTCTACAGAACATCGGTCTCTACGGTAACGAGAACGCCCAATCCGGCTGGTGTGGCAAGAAGCTCAAGATCACTGCCAACGGAAAGACATCCATCGCCACCGTTGTCGACTGCTGCCCTACCTGCCCCGGCAACGGTGACTTGGACATGTCCAAGACACTGTTCCAAGACTTCGCCGGTCTCGATGCCGGTATCGTTGGCATCAAGTGGTCCTGGGTCGGAGCCGGTGACGATGACAACGAGTCCCACTCTGGCAACGGTAACTCTGCCTCCAGTCACAACAACAACAACAACAACAACGATGACGACGAGGAGGAGAAGCCCAAGCCTAAGCCTAAGCCGAAGCCGACTGAGAAGCCCAAGCCCAAGACTACGGAGACCAAGACGAAGACCAAGACCAAGACATCGACCTCGACTACTACCACCACCACCAAGTCGAAGTCGACTGCCACCTCCACCAAGTCGGCCACCAAGTCGAAGAAGCCCACCAAGACGGAAGTCCCTGAGAGCAACCTCGCGAACCTGGGCCAGGTCATCAACGGTCTGACCAACATGGCCAAGTCTGGTCAGATGTAGATCTCCTCTACCCACCGACATTTTCACAAAAGAAAGGATTCACCGGCCTCAAGTTCTGTCGGGTCCCCAACTTTTTTGATAGGAGGGGGGGACTCCAAAGGATGACTCTTCGGACCAAACCCTTTTTTCTCTCTCGCTCGCTCGCTCGCTCGCTCTCTCTCTCTCGCGTCTCGTGACGGTTCGGCTTTCTCTACAAACTCACCCCTTTTATACAACTCTCTTCTCTTTGATCGACCACCCCGACAACTCGCACAACCTCTCCCTCCGTCATCAACAACAACAACAACAACATCATCTACTACAGACATCGAACTCCCCGATCTGTAGCATTTATTTACCTCGGACGCTGGAAGATATCCCCCCCCTCCCCCTTTTTTGGTTCACTTATATCGCACATCCGGATTATCCCATCGGTCCAGAAGGGAGGAAGGATTTCTTGTCGGATCTTTTTATCTTCTATCCACCTCACTGCACCGGGAGGTCCTTTTACTACTCGTTCAGACGATGCCCCAGTTGGCAATTTCAAACCCTCTTCTAAACATTCACCCTCGTGTCTGATCTGTGCGACAGTCTGAGTGTGATAATTCAGTGAGTAGTGAGTACATGATCCTGGCCTCCAGGCTCCAGATAGATCGCCAGGCTACCCAGGGGCCAGGAGACCCGCGAACAAGGGCACAGTCAATATCACACAGTGATCGGAGTTTGCTGGAACGAAAGTGGAAGTTTGCTTTTCTTGAGAACAAAGAGAGTGGAGCGGTTATGGACAAGTATAGTGGGCAGAAGGAGCGGACGTAGAAGACGGTATATTCATCATAAAGTAAAAGGAAGAAGTAGTTGGGAAAGGTGGAACGCAAAGTAAAATGCAGCGTGAAGTAAGAAGAGGAATTGAGACCTGGGGGATCCTTGGCAGCTCTAGGTGAAGTAAGTCCGTTGCTCGTTCTAAGGGAGGAAAAAGGGAACGTCGATGAATAAGAGACATGCTCATTCATCGGTTGGCGAACTTGAGGTACTTCGCAGCTGTCAGGAGGACGATGAGGTTGAAGAAGATGTAGGCGCAGAAGATACCGATATCCCGCCCACGCGTCTCAAACTGGATACCAAAGCCGGTGAAGAAGTCGTCACCGACGCTGTAAGGGCAATACATGCACTGCGACGTCGCATCCGGGTTGTCGAGGTAGCCTCCGTTCGAGCTGAGGAAAGGTCCCGTCCATTGTTGACAAGTCTGGCCCGCCGGGGGGTCAAAGCGAGTAAACTCGGTACCCTGCAGCGAATCTCCAGCCCACCAAGCTCGTTCGCGACCAACCCACCGACGAGACGGGTGAAAGGGTCGAGCTGGTAGAGCCACGATCGCCAGTATCCAGGGATGTTCGGCTTCGGGATCGTCACACCGCAGAAGAGGGAGAAGATGATGATCAGGAACGGGTTCGTGATGGCGGCCATGTAGATCGAAGGTGACAGGGCAGCGATGGCCTGCGCGAGCGTGACGGAGAAGAATTCGACCAACAAGGTGAAGGCGAAGAAGTAGCCAGCTCGGTCGCTCGAGCTCTGGAAGCCCGTCGGGAAGTAAAAGAGCAAGAAGAAGACGACCGCACAGGCGATCGAGAAGGGGATCTCCGACGCAAGTTGACCCATCGCGAACACCGTTCCCGAATACATCTTACTCGACGATTCACGGTTGTAAACCCCACGAGCCATGATGTAGTAAGGTTCCGTCTGAGCCAGGATGAGCGCGGGAACGATGGTGAGCATGAAGATACCGAAGATACGGTACTGCACCGACGAGACGCTGTTGTCCAGTTGGAGGAAGATGAGACCGGTGATGAGCGCGATGGCGGCATGTTGGAAGAGACGGGTGAACTGGTAGTCAGGTTGACGCCAAGACGAGAGCAGCGATCGACCGACGACAAGACGGAGTTGGTTCATGTAAGTCGTAGCGTACTCCTTGTCCGCACCATCGAGTTCCAAAGGCTTGTCCGCACACTCCTGCTTGATCTCCTGAATCCTGCGCAAGTTGTTCTGGTACAGTTCCGAGTCCTTGTAGACGTCCGACCAGTCACGAGATCCGACTCGCTTCTGAAGTCCAGCTCCGATGGCATCGAGCATGTATTCGGCTGGGTTGACGTTATCAGGGCAGTTCGCTCCGTTCGCAGCGAAGTAGTCACGCACGTGGACGGAGTCCTGACCGACGGGACCGAAGTAGACGACCTGTCCACCACGTTGAAGAAGGAGCAAGCGGTCGAAGTTCTCGAAGAGCAGACTGTTGGGCTGGTGGATCGTGCACAGAATGGCTTGGCCGGCAGCAGCGAGCTTCTTGAGGAAACGAACGACGTTGTAAGCAGTTTGACCATCCAGACCCGAAGTAGGCTCGTCGAGGAAGAGGAGAAGTTCAGGCTTGGCAGCAAGCTCGACTCCGATCGTGACCCGCTTGCGATCTCCGACCGAAAGACCAAACTCGGGTACACCAACCATAGCCTCGGCAAGGTCCTGCATCTCAAGAAGCTCGATGATCTCCTCCACGTATGCGTCCTTCTCCTCCTTGCTCACATGGGCCGGTTGACGGAGGTAAGCCGAGAAACGGAGAGCCTCACGAACGGTAGAGGTGAACTCGTGGATGTCCTGCTGCTCGGCATAACCACATCCACGTTGGAAGGCCTTGTCGATCGGCTTGGCACTGATCAGTCGGTCACCAGAGATAACACCGATCGACTTGCGGTCGGCGAGGACGTCAAGGAGGGTCGTCTTGCCCGCACCGGAGGCACCCATGAGGGCAGTCAGGGTACCAGGCTCGCAGAATCCGTCGACACTGTCGAGTAGTTGACGATGACCACCGGGAACGGGCACAGTGTAGCAGATCTTCTCCCAAGTGAAAGGTTGAGACTTGACATCCAGAGGTCGATCCTCCCTAGGCTTGCTCCGGTCCGTACGTTCGGCAAGACGTTCATTGAGCTTCTCCTCCTCCTTGTTAGGCTTCTTCTTGACGACCAAGCTACTCGAGAACCGTCCGTGTTCGAAGACCTCGACTGACATAGCTGCAATGAAGACCAGGCCGACCAGGAAGATGCAGACGATACCGAAGTAGAGCCATTGGTCTCCCTTGTCGTATCCGAACGAGGTTCGGACGTAGTCGATACCAGCCACAACTTGGCTTCCGGGCTGAGCGCCAGCCAAAGTACACGCCTGGTTGGGGCCAACCGTGGCAGGGTACCCTTGACCGCGTGGGGTGATGTACGCATCAACGCATTGCAGTTGTAGGTCCCTGAACTCGTCTGAAAAAAAAGAAGCAATAGTAGAAGCAGAAGGTCAGTATTAATGGATGCGTCGAGTGGCGGGCACAAAGGGGAGAAAAACTCACTGATCATAAGTGAGGAGAAACCGTAGTAGAGAGGGTTGATGTACGAAATCCAGAACAACCACCTCGCCATCCCTTGCCGAGGGATAACGTACCCGGCGAAGAGGACGAGAGTAGTGATGACGATCGAAGCCAACCGAGCTGCGACATCGTACGACTGGCAAACCGTACCAAAGACACGGAAGAGCGAAGTCATCGCCAAGAAGGTTACGTAGACCGTGATGAAGAAGGCGAAGAAGGCGCCTGCGGTACGAGCCAGACCGGTCATGAAGTAGAGGATGAGCGCGAAGAGGAGGATTCGGGGGAAACTGAAGGGGATGTCGGCCGCGAGCTGAGCGAGAGAGAGCGAGGCCGGACGGTAGAAGCAGTATCCCTGTTGCTTGTACAGAATCGGACGGTTACCCATCTGTGTTGGCAATTCGGAGAAGGCGACCAAAGCGTTGAAGAGAAGACCAATGAAGAGGACACCACCCCGAGTAAAACCACCGGCGGCAGTCTGGGGCAGGTTCAAGAAGCAGGATCCGGTGATGCAGGCAATGGCGATCGAGGTGAAGTAGGAGATGAAGATGTCTCGCTTGTCACCGGCGGTGATGAGCATCTGACGACGGAAGAGGTACCAGATCTGTTCGGCGAGAGGGATGGTGTATTGCGATCGCTTGGAGACACCTCGATGCTTGTCATTCCGGACAGCCTCCTTGAACTCGTCGAGAGTCTTGGTATCCTCCGCACAGTGGCGTTCGTACTTCTCCCGCTGTTCGACCTCGTTCTTGTAGACTTGGGACTCCTTGTATGCCTGTTCGAGCGTCTCGGGTGTGGGAGGGTTGGAAGCTGTGAAGCGGTGTTCGCCGTCTTCGACCAGTCTTCGCTCGTTCGGGTCTGTGCATCCGGAGAGGTAGTCGGCTGTGGTTTGACGTGGCAAGTCCTGGAAGCCGAGGGAGATCATGTACGCGCGGGCCTCGCCAACAGGACCGAAGTAGACACATCGCCCATTATCGATGACGAGAACTTTGTCGAATTGCTCGTAGATACCTTCACCAGCCTGGTAGAGCGAAGTGAAGACGGAGAGCTGCATGATGTCGGTGATGATTCGAAGAGACTTGGCGTAGTCGAGAGCGGTGGAGGCATCGAGACCACGGGTGGAGTTGTCCCAGGCAAGGACGCAGGCCCGGGTAGTGAACATCTCCGCGATCGAGACGCGTTTTCTCTCACCACCACTGACACCTCGTACGAAGGCAGAGCCGACACGGGTGTCCTTGGTGTGGGAGATGTTGAGCATTTTGAGGAGAGCATCGGTGACCTCCTTTCGGAAATCCTTCTTCTTCTTCCATCTGTCGAGACGGTGACCGGGTGTCTTCATGCTGAGGGCGAACTCGACTGTGTCGGCCACACCGAGAGTGGCATTGTGTTGGTCGTCCTCTTCGCAGTAGACGACCTCGCCACGGAATTGCTTGTCCATGTGCTTAGCGTCGACACCGCCATAGTTGACCTCTCCATCGACGCCAAGGAAACCTTGGCGCTGGTTTGCGATGACTTTGAGGAAAGTAGAGCATCCGCTTCCTGGTCGACCGACGACGAGGACCATCTGCCCTGGTTGAACGCTACCGTTGAATCCTTGGAGGATCTTACGCTCGCCCATGGAGAAGAGACCGAGCTTGCCTGCGATGGTGAAGGCGGGGCCGAGGAAGGTTTCCATGATGGCGTCTGGGAAGGTACGGATCTTGAGTTGCATTGAGCTTACACCACGAACGGTGAGGTCGGTCCAGGTGACGCCGACGCGCTTTGCCTTGACGCCTGCTTGTGATGACTCGTTCCATACAGATTGGAGGTAGCTGAAAAGGGAGACCACAGTACAGTGAGTAATGAAGCTTCAAAATGAGTCAAAAAAAATGGACATGGAACTCACTCGACGAGCTTGAATTCTTCCTCTTCTGACTGAGCTTCGACATCCTTCTCCTTGTCACCCTGGGCATGCTCTTTGCTTGCGTGGGAGAGAGACTTTTCGAGATCGTGGAAGGTCTGCTTAGCGCCCTCTACATTGACGCCGGTTGTGGACGGTGCATCTGATGCGGCGGGGGGCGTGTCGACGGTTGAGTCGGTTCGGCCATCGTCCATGACCTCGATCTCAGTGGCGCGGTTGTGGGTGGGTTGGTCAGCCATGATGGGGCTTTTGGTCCTATGATCAGGTGTTGGTTGGCTTGCTGATTCAGGAGTTCTCCTCTTGCAAGGTTATGTGCCTTAGGCCCACTATTATCAGGGGGGCAGGGCGAGGCGAGGAAGGAAGGAAGGAAGTGCGTTGGGGGAAATGAGGTTAGGGGAGGCTCAAGATCCGACGAAGCTGGGTCCGTTTTATAAACATGTTCGGGAGAATCAGACAGCGCAAGAGGCAGGAAGAACGCCCTCACAGTAGCCCCGCCTAGCGCAAGGTTCAGCGCAGGAAGATCGCCCCACCACCACCCAGCACTCAGCAGCCTTCTAGAAGCGCAGTTATGCATTGTGTCATGATTTTTTACGTGTTTTGTTGGCACCTTCGCAGCAAGATGACAAGGAAGTCGGAGGGGGGTCAAGCGGTCAAGGAGTTAAGAGGGGGAAGTGTGGATCAAAAAAAAAGTTCTCATTCGGACGAAGAACAGACGGGGAGGTTTGGCCGATGTGTTCTACGAAGCTCTTGGCCAGCTTGACCAGGGAGCGGACCCGCACGCTGCTTATGAAATCGGAAGGCGGTACATGTGATGGTAATTGGATTGAATTAGGTACATCACCATCAAGACAAGTGGAGCCGCAAGCCTGACTGGGACGCTGGGACCGCTGCTGAGAGACCAGGTATAGGGCGGGCAAGAGGGAGCGCTGGGCGGAGCCGGACGCATCGCAGGTGTAAGAAGCGCTCCGACCTTCCCTCTGACGGGATATAACGCGAAGACGGACGACAGACTGTTTCTTCCTCGCTGAACACGGGTGAATCACATGTTGTCATTAAACCGCCCTGACGCGGATGGGAGTCAGAAACTCAGAAGTGAAGCAGCGGCGCGGAATCCACAGACCGACCGAGGATCTTCCGCGGGACCGCTCTCAACTGCGGGCGTCAGTAGTACACCGGTGCGAGTCCGCTAGCCTCGCGGTAGGCTGTCGCGTTTGTCTGCCCGCAGCCTGCTAAGAAAAAAAGGCTTCTGGCAGCCTGAGAAGTACATTTTGGCAGCCTTGTGGCAGGTCCTCTAAAAGCCTTCTGGCAGCCTCAGAGCCAAATCCTGCTAGGAGTCTTTTCAGCAAAAGTCTAATACACACTAAGGAGAGACTCTCAGGCGTGGGGCGGAGCCGGAGCGCCCCAGCCATGGAGCATGTATGGATGTGTCCGACCCCACTCCAGGGGGTGGCCCACCATCCATGACCCCATCGTCTGTCTCCACCATGGCCACACAACACTTGCCACATGAGGCATGAGCACCACCAGCATTGTGCCCTCATCATCAGCAGTGCCCACTCCCACCTATGTAGATCAATGACACCCATTTAACTGAATGTTCTGTGTAGAAAAAGTGCACTTCATCGAAGGGTTGAGGCTCTAATGAATTTTCTTTTCAGGGCAAAATGACGATGAGACCCTTAGACCACACAGACTGCGGGCCAAAATTTAGAAAGCCGCATCGGGCACCCACTACCTGCCTTTCGCTGATTTGGAAGGCTGTACGCTATCCGTCCTTGCCACCCGGTAGCAGTACGAAGTACGGCTGCTGTAAGGCTCAGTGTAAAAGGATGCGGGCAGGCTTTCAGCTGGAATAGGTCGCGATGGATTCTGGCGGAGGGTAACCGTGCAGGGTTTCTCTTGTTTTCCTTCTGGCAGAAAACGAAAAATTACAGCTGGTTGCCTTTTCATAAACAGGGTCTCAGCATACTATGAAGATTTCCTGCCAGTATGATAACAGGGTCAAAAGGCTTCTGGCAGCCTGGGGCGCCGGTTGCGGTGTAGTGTCGGTGGCGGAGGAATGAATGGATGTCGGAGCTCGGAGCTCGGAGTTACGATCTGAGGTGCTCGGCCGAGCTTTGGGACAGTCACGTGATAGCCGTTCTGAAGCTGTTTGGCTGGAACTGCATCAGAACGGGCACTCACAATCTGATCTTATCAAAGTCTTCTTCTCCCCATTGTTTCGGGTTTTGTTTGCATTGCCGCCTGAGATGAGAGGCTGACATGCGGAAGACAATCTCAAAATCGATCCCGATCTGTGGGTTGGTGCCTTGGGGGCGGTTGTCTCGGTACGAGACTCCCCCCAAGCCTGCGATGGCGGCGGGGGGGTCTCGTGACACCGGCCGACTTTCTGAGTGGGATCCCCCGGTCGATTGCTCAAAATGCCCCTTCTTTCTGACCTCAGTGCTCAACAACTACATTGACAATTGCATTCAAAACTTCGTGTATGTGTTCATTTCCTGTATGCGCGTAATTGTCCCAGCGAAGTCAAGGCCTGTTTCCTTGCTGGTTGATGCGTGAGCTGGCGTCGATGCAAGTTGTTTTCGCGCCTGAGGAAAGGCGTCCTCAATGCTGTCCCACTCAAAAGAGCGCAAAGGTGTGAGTTTTGAGTGAGACCCCTTCATCTCGTCAAAAGCGCTGGCCAATGCTCTCAACTGAAGCACGTCTAGCTCCTCAGCAAGTGAACATAAACGCCTCAAACCACTTGGAAAGAGCTCACTGTGGGCTAGAGAAAAATCTAATTCGAGACGTCAGGACATGTTTATATGTGTATTGTAGAGACGCTTTCGTGGACCACGAAAATGACCGGGGATCTCACTCAAAAGGGTCTCCGGTGTCCCGAGACCGTCCCGCGGGTCGGGGGACGTGTCTCGAGCGAGACAATGGGGGCGGGGCAAGATGATGCATGCATGATGTGATGGGCTGGATAAGCTAAAGTCAGGGCCTAGTTTATATGATTACTCCGCCTCCAGAAGATCTCGCTCGCTCTCATCCAATCGATGGGGTCAGTTAGTGTTTGACATCAGCATGAACAGGATCGTCAAGCTCACCACCATCATCCCATCCTCCACCTCAAGCAAGGACTAGCAAAACTTCTTCTTCCCTTCCTCTTTTCTTTTCTACCACCACCAGCATAATACTTCTTCTCCAATGTCAACAGCCACTCCCATCAACAACAGCAGCATGGCACTCTCAGCAGCAGCAAAAGCACTCCCACTCCGCATCAGAAGAACAGCAGCAGCAACCATCGCCACATCGACTCACAACAACCACGACTTCTCCCAAACCAAAAATGTAGTCGTCCTAGGGGGCTCATACGGTGGCATGCACGCAGCAACACTCCTAGCACAGAAACTACCACCAACACACAGAGTCATCCTCATCGATCAAAACTCACACTTCAATCGTGAGTCTCCAGCTAGCTATACCTTTCCTCTCTCGCTTCAAGCTCACAGTATTTTGCCCCCCTGTTTGCTAGACCTCTACGTCTTCCCGCGCTTCTCCGTCCTACCCGGCCACGAACAGAAGGCATTCATCCCATACACTTCCATCTTCAGCCAAAGCCCAGATCGCACAAAGAAACAATCATCTTCCTCGTCCGCAGAACGCAACGACGCGCCATCCATCATTCGCGCTACAACCGCCACTGCGCCTACCTTCGATCTCGAAATGGGTTCCACAGCTTCCGCCACACGCGAATTACCCGCGACGACGGCAGTGAAGTCTACAGCCTCGCCCACCACTCCTTCCTCAACAGCACCTTCCTCTTCCTCATCCTCAACATCATCCTTCTCTCTCTCCTCACCCATCGAAGACGACTACTCCTCATCCTCCTCATCATCAGATGAGAATCACCACCCTTCCACAAACTCGTCCCTCCTCTTCGATCGTCAAGCCGGAGGTCCTCATTCCACAAGGAGTGTAGCTTCGACTCTCTCCAGTCTCTACACTGCCTCGTCTGACAGTCGGGGCACGGCGTCCACAGATAGTGGGGAGGAAGAAGGACTGGTACGCAAGTTGGAGTCGAACTTGCATCTGGCTGAGGTTGTGCAGGAGCAAGAAGCTGAGCCTATTCAGACTCGATCAGTCAATGGTGCCAAGGTGGAGTTCGGAACAGAGGCTGGGGATACGCTTCGGGTAGTCGATGAAGTTACCCCTGCGGAGGCCGTTCATGAGCAGGAAGCATTGGGAAGGCAGCCCATGCGGGTCGAGACCGAGGGTGCAGCTCAGAGCGAGCCCGAGAAGGAGGAGGAGGTAGAGGCAGAGGCAGAGGGAAATACGTATGAAGGTGCTCCGCCACATGTCTTCCTTCAGGCTACCGTAACCGACATCAAGCCAGATCACGTCCTAGTCGAAGTCTGTCCTCCTCGCGACACCTCCTCCACTCAAGGAACACACACCTCGAACTCCTCCTCCGCCACCTCCTCGAAACCACTCTGGAACATCACCTCACGCTCCCTCCGAATCCCATACACCCACCTCATCTACGCTCTCGGTTCCCACTTACCCGATCCACTCCGTACCGAGGCCCGCACGAAGGGGGAAGGCATGAACTGGATGAGGGAGATCCAGGATCGGGTGAGAGATGCGGAGGATATCGTTCTTGTGGGTGGCGGAGCATTGGGTGTCCAGTTCGCCTCGGACATCGCGAGTGTGCATGGGACTGTATCTTCAGCTCCTCATCCGAGCTGTGCCTCCCAGGCGTCTGCGCAGCAAGAGGTCACCAACAAGAAGAAGAAGAAGAGGGTGACGCTCATTCATTCCCGTCAGCGCTTATTGCCGAATTTCGACGAGCGGATTCATGAGATTGCGCTGAAGAGGTTGACGCAGTTGGGGGTGGATGTCGTACTTGGTGAGAGGCTCGCCTTGACGGATGGGTGTCCGAGGGGGAGCGCTACTGTTGAAGATCGGGTCAAATTGCCCCGGGCTTCTATCGATGGGTCATCCTCCTCCTCAGCTTCAACAAGTTGGACGGTTGATCAGGAGACGACGACGAAGAAGGAGGGGAATCAGCTCCTTGACGTCCGAAATGCCTCCGCGGCAGAAGTATCCAACGCAGCCTCTCGGCCCGGTCGAAAACTAGTCCGAACAACAGCCGGCAAGCTCTTCCACGCCGACGTCCTCCTCCTCTGTACAGGCCAACAGCCGAACTCCTCCTTACTTGGCAAACTGTCTCCGTCGAGTGTCGATCCGCGGACGAGGCTGGTTAAAGTGAGGAGGACGTTACAGGTCGAACGATTGCCGGGTACGGAGAATTGGGGTGGAGTCATGGAAGCCAAAGCACCCTGTGGAGACTGTGACTGTTTCATCGATCGCAAAATGGATGCACCCCACGAGCACCTGTCCTCCTCGAACTGCGACTGTGGACTACTGAAGCAGAACGAGGACGCGGAGGAAGAAGTCGAAGATCGGAGTCGGTGTTTGGGGAATGTGTATGCGATTGGGGATTGTGCGGATGCTTTTGGGGCGTTGAATGCGGGGTATCAGGCTTGGGCTATGGCGGATGTGGCTGCTGAGAATGTGTTGAGGGATTTGGGTGTCGTGGGCGAGCAAGGGAAGGGGATGGGGATGGGGACGGGGCCGAAGTTGTTGAAGAGGTTCAAGCCGGTGCCGCCTATGCTTAAGCTCAGTCTTGGATTGGGTACGATGGCGTGGCAGGGTGCACCTGTACCTCATCGGGTCCAACCTCGTCGGCGGCGGTCAGTCACTTCTTCACAGGAGGGACAACAACAAACTCGGACGCGTTCGGGCACGGTCAGTGAGGGCTCTATCACGCCTACGTTGTCGTCGATCCCGGTCGAAGATGAAGAAGAAGAGGAGGATGGGGACGAGGGGGAGATGGTGATGAAGCCTGAGGTTATGGAGAAGGAGGATCCGTTCGATCTGGGTGTTGAGGGTGTGTGGAAGTATATGGCGAATGCGGATACGGAGGATCTTTACCTCTGAGATTCCGCGCGCCCCCCACCTCTCCACCATTTTCGTGATCTCAACCACCGACGAAGGGGGGCTGGATAACGCCTCGGACCCCCCATCGTTCGTTCTTTCCGCGCAAGTAGGGAACACAGAACGCCATTCGCCATTACACTACGACACGCGACTTGTCGCTCTTCAATCACGTCCCTGCTCGCCTACCACCATCCATACAACCCACCGAAAAAAAACACTTTACTCGTACCTTCTTCTTGATCGGCTCGGCGTCTCTCTCCCTCTCTCTCTCTCTCCAAGCCAAGCCGATCGTTTATTTAATGATCCCTTTTCCAGTCGCACCGTACATCCTGCTTTCTTCGCGGTGCTCCGTAATGCATTTACCATCAACCTTGCAAACATCATATGCACGCCTTTTCTTCGTGGCCTTCCAAGAAAGGGCTTTTGACAGGAGAGTGGCATGTCGCGAATCGGACCTGGGAGAACTGAGAGAAAGCGAGAGAAGAAAGTTGTGGATTGAACGAGGAGGAGCAGGGCAGGGGGGACGACATCGGAAAGGGCAAAAGTGGGAGAAGGGGGTGAGAAGGATGGGGTTTGGTGTATAAGGTAATAAGAAGTGTATCGATGCGTGTGTGTGTGTGTGTGTCTAACGAGGAAGCGTCGGGGGCAGCAGGAGCAGCAGGATATGAGCAATAAATGCGAGGGGGCGGTATACGTGTCGAGTCGGGGGAAGGGCGGAATGGAAAAATAGCAGAGAGGTGGATCGACCGAGCTGGCTGAGGAACCGGCTATAGGCCAACCTGGGGAAGTAGAAACGATGGTCGAAGTCGAAGAGTCGGAAAGCTTTGAAGAACGAAATGAGGCAAGGGAAACTTGCCCCCCCCCCCCCCCGGTGACTGAATGTGTTGAAGAAGAAAGGGAGCCAAGGTTGCGCAAAAAAAGAGAACTGGCACGTAGAGAGGTCGAGTGTAAACGAATGTGAAAGGGTTTCCCGGATTGGGGGTTTTGTGTAAAGGCGGTGATTCGAAAGTCGAAGGGTCGAAAGACTGATTAGGTGGAGGAAGGGAAGGGGGGGGGGGGGGAAAGGTGGTGTCCTATGTCAAGCTCTAAGTGAGGGAGGTGTTTGGTTGAGGAATTCTTGAAGGCTGGGGGATCTGTGGTGGACGAGGCTCTTGTGGATGGAGCAGGGTGGTGTTGGTTGATATCGCCCGGGTCGAAGTGTAGCCGGGCCATACACTTCTTGTACGATCGTGGGCGCGTGTTAAGCTGAATGCCGAGGGCAGGCTCTTCATCGAGAGGAAAAGTAATGGGGGAGAGGACGTTTCCAAGGTCGCAAGCCGCCGAGCCGAAGGGAAGTAAACCGCCCAATCAATACGCAACCATATTCGGACTCTCCGGCGCACCACTCCCAGCACCAAACTCTTGCGGCTGCAAATGCGGATTGGGCTCAATCTTCCTCGCCCCAACCCCAACCCCACTCTCACTCTCATTCGCAGTCGAAGGTCTCGACTCCGAATTCTGATGAGGATGAGGATGGGCCAACGCCTTCAGACTCTGTGGAAGTCGTAGGATGCTCATCCCTCTAGCTCTTCCTCCTCCGTTTCCGTTTCCGTTGCCGGTGTGAATACTGCTACTCTGCTGGCCGATACTGATATTCGGTGAACCTGAGTCTCCGTCGAGTCCTAGTTCGGTATGGGAGTAGGAGGCCGAGGAGGAGGAGGTGCCGCCTACTGTCTTGGGAACTGTGAGCGCTACGGCTGAACCGACAAAGGTAGAAGCTGAGCCTGAGTTTGGGAGCTGTTGTTGTGGCTGGGTAGTGGTAGTTGGAGGTAGCGCAGGTAAGGCTGTTCCGGGTGGTGGGAGTGGACTTGGCTTCCGCCCGCCTAGTTTGCCCTTGAATCCTCTCCTTCCTACTACCCTTGCGCCGTTGGACTGTTGTGTCAATTCGGCGCCTGATGCGGGTGGGACGGCTACATCATCCATATCCACAATTTCCCAATCTTCGCCTTCCTCTTCTTGCAACTCTCCGTCCTGCTCTTCTGCCCTTCCTTCACCGGCGCCGTTATGCTGTCTCCGGCGAGTTGGGTTGAAGATACCCAAGATGGAGGATGAAACGGATGCAGATGATTGGGAAGGAGTGTAATTCCGTCCGCTGTCGACGGTTTCTTCGTGTGTCTCCTTCTCGGTGGGCTGCGTCGTCGCACTACTGCTACCGTTCAGGCTGCCTTTGGCTTCGACGTCGGTCCTGGTTGACTCTGTGCTGTTCGTGAGCCGTGTGCTGAGGAGGGCGGCGCCGAGCGCAAGAGTGACCAGTGCACTGTGAATGGGAAGGGGGGGAGGTCAACTACAACACTGTCCTTCTTCTTCAACAATAGAGCAAAACTCACAAGCTGGTCCACGCCGTTGCCCGTGTCGCCCTGATAAGTCTCGCTTCTGCCTGACTGTCTGCCGCACTGAGTTGAAGTTTGAGCTGTGCAAAGACACAAGCAGCAAGCCAGAGGGCGAAGAGGATGGCGAGAGAGATGATCTTGATGGAGAGAGCGTGAGCCTGTTTCCTGCCGACGGAGAGGACAGCGAGGGCGAGTGCTGTGATGAGGAGGGCTGCTGTGAAGAAGGCGTTGAAGATGAGGAAGATGGCCGCTGGTGCTGATCTATGGAGGATGATGATGCGGCAGGCGAGTGCTCCTGTTGTGATGCTGAGTGGGAGGAGGACGATGAGCAGAGAGAGCGACAGGACGCCAGCGTCGTGCGCCTGCATCGTTTTTCGTTCTTCTGTGTTCTGAAAGGAGTGTGTGTTGGAGATGAAGGTGGTGGTCCTCCTCTAGAAATATTGTCCATCTTGACACCGACGACGATGAGCATGACATCAACGGGCCAGCAACGAAAAATATTCGGACCTACCTCGGAAGGATGCCAGCTGAAAGCTCTGGTGATAGGGGCGGGCATGCTGCGCTCACTGCACGCCGCGCCCCGCACCGGTTCACTTTCCGCGCCCCTTGGGCCCTTCCCTCTCTGTCGCCCACCGCTGACACGGATGCAAGCTCGGTCATCAGCGACTACGAGTCAGCACACAGCGACGTCGACGACGAGATAGAACCCGTCCCTGACGAAGAGGCCTCTGAACCCATCGAAGATGCCAACTCCTTCGATCTGCCTTCCCTCACCCCTCTTACCGCGTCCCGCCGCCGCCGTCTTTCTTCAAGCAGCGGCAGAGTGGTAAAGCGGGCCCGCCATCGGTCCCCACCTTCCACGCCCACTCGCGCCCGGCCCCCAGCCCCCAGTCGTTCTGGACTCGCCTGCCCCTCCCCTCGATGCGGCAACCAGCCAATGAAGTTTATCGGCGATCACATCCGCACCACTCACACAGGCCCTCTTGCCTTGTCGGACGACCAGCTGCGATCTGTCGGCTACATCCGCTGTGAGCCTTGCTCTGGCTGTTTCCGCATCACAGCAACTGGTCAGCCCTGGCATCACACCTGCAGTACCACCCCGACTACACCTCGTACTGGTCGACCTCGGACCATCACTGCACGTCCTCCTGCAGAGCCGATCGCCTTGCCCACAGGTCCGGTAACTCCTGCGCCTGACACCGTCAGTCGCTATCACCAACTCGCCCTCCTTCCCGCTCACCGAGGATTGCTGCCCGCTCACACGGTCAGCGAGTGGAAATTGCTCTGCGAGCGCCTCGCAGCGTCCTACATTGCCAATCCCACCAGTGAAGAGGCGCTCTACAACATCCTCGCCGCTCCCAAGGTCGCGTTGTCCCCGTGGCGAGACCCCACGGTGTCCTTGCTCAAGCGAATCATCTCGTACCCATCCGTGACTCCCATACAGCCCCGGCCCGTACCAGACGGAACAAGACCTCCCCCTCCGCTCAATCGCCGTGTTCGTCGTTTTCTTCAACGGCAACAACTTCGCCGCGCCGCATCTCTCCTTCGTGGGCCTAGCAAGGTCGTCCCAGCCACCCCACAAGTCCTTGAGCAGCTGCGCGCCAAGTTTCCGGCCCGTACAGGTCCTACATTCGCTGCCGATGGACCTGCGCCTCGCGCTTGCGATTTTGATGAAGACTCCTTACCCATCATGGATTGCTTTCGCTCTTTCTCGGCGGACGTCAGTGGAGGAGTGTCCGGCTGGTCACAGCCCCTGCTCAGTCTCGCCCTCAAGAACGAGACCTTCCTGCGATTCATCAAGCTCCTCACTCGTCAACTGGTGGCGGGAACCGCCCCTGGTCGCGACATGCTCACGACCTCGCTGCTCACACCACTCGCCAAGGCCGACGGAGGCGTTCGACCGATCGCTTGTCCGGACCTCATCTATCGGCTGTGCGCGAAGGTAATTCTCGCGGCCGCACCACTAGACGGCGCTCTGCTCCCCTGCCAGCTCGGTCTTGGAAGCGCGGGAGGTGTGGAGCCCATTGTTCTTCTTGCTCAGCAGGTGGCCGAAGGCAAAGTAGACGGCCTCACCCACGTCGCATCCGTTGACCTCAAGAATGCATATGGATCCCTGCACCGCGGACCCCTAGCACGAGCTACTCGAACTCATGTTGGGAGCCTTTATCGTCTAGCCAAGCTTCGATACGAGCACGCCGGGACAATGGTCATCGCATCAAATGGCGAAATTCACGTTCTTCATGCATCGGACGGAGTTTATCAGGGTGATCCGCTGGCTGGTCTGCTCTTTTGCGTGGGTGTTCGGCCGGTTTGGAGCAGCTCCTCGAATTTCTCAAAGCCCGGGAGTTCAATGTGCACATTCTCTGCTACCTCGACGATTGGACAATTTTTGCGGACCGTGGCGGAATTTTGGAGGCTGTTCGCGAATTTTTCGACGAACTGCGCGCCAACGACGCCCACCGCGGACTTGAGCTCAACCTCAACAAGAGTTGGGAACGTTCCGGCGAGCAGCTCCTCGAAACCGGACAAGAGTTGCTTGGCAGCATGATCGGTGGTGCAGAGGCGCGCCGAGCCTTCCTCCTGCGCAAGATTGGCGAGCAAACGGCGTCTCTCCAGCATCTCGAGCAGCTGCATAAGCAGGATGCTCAACTCTTGCTTCGTCGCAGCTTACAGCTTCAGCTGCGTCATTTGCAGCGCTTGCTTCCCTCCGAAGGGCTGGACGACATCTGGACCCTCCTCGATGACGCCCATCATCATTCCCTACGATTGCTTCGGGACGGTGCAGCTCGGCCTCGACGGGGTGCCCATGATTCGACACTCTTCCAGTTGCCCCTAAGACTGGGCGGATTGGGTGTTCCAAATCACCAGCTGGTCGCCCCCCACGCCCGGGCCGCAATGGAACAGTCCGCCTCTCGCCTTCTCCGCGAGGTCCTGCCCTCTCTCTGGCCTGATCACGTTCTCGCTTCGGATGGCGACGACGCTCAGCTCACGTCACAAGCTCAGCGCGTCGCAGTGGAATATAAACGGCTGGACGATGCAATGATGGAGAAACTATCGATGGAGGAAGCGCAGACGGTGGTAGCAAATGGTGATCGAATTGCGTCTGCATGCCTCCAGACCTTTCCTATTGATGCACGCACGACGCTCTCTGATCGCCAGGTACAGGTCAACCTCCACAACCGCACTCTCCTTCGCGCAGTTGCGCCCCTGTGCCCTGACTGCACACTTCCCAATTCCCATGGTCACGACGATGACTGCGGTGACCGCCCTCACCGGCGCACCGTGCGGCACGACAACTCCAAAAATCTTTTTGTTGCCGCTCTTCGTCATGTCAAGGGAGTCCGAGTGAATGCCGAGCCCCGCATCGAGGAACAGTCAATGCGGAGGACCGACTGGCGGGTACATGGTTCTGCAGCCGCCGGAGGAGGCGGTGACACCGACTACGACATCACCTTCGTGTCTCTCACCAACACGTCTGCTCAGCGAGCCCCGGGTCGCTCTGACCATATGCTCTTGGTCAACTCAGTGGGGATGCGAGCAGCTGCCACCAAGAGGATGCACGATTACCTTGATGCCAAGGCAAAGCACAAGTCCCAATACTATAATGGGGCAGTTCCAACATCGTTCGTCCCCTTGGTCTTCTCGCTGGAGGGAGCCGCACACGCTCAAGCAAAGGCTACCCTCAAGCAATGGCGTTCCTTGATTCCTTCGTTTTCCTATCTTGTCTCCTGTGTCTCTGTTGTTCTCGCTCGAACGCGCGCTGAGACCTTCTATCTCGTATGAACATCCATGCGGGATAGCAGGTGATGTGCAAAGTGTCCGAGTCTTCCTCTTCCAAAACCCAAAGTTGTATCTGCTTTCTTACCACCACAATCAACCCTTTTAACCTCAAACTCGACATTCATAAGTAGTTCATTGCAGGAAGAACAACACAGCACTCATCAACAACACACTCGCGCCCAACGAACTCCGTCTCAAGCCCAACCCTTCCGCCTTCGCTCGACCCTCCATGCTCATCCCACACACCATCACTACCAACAACGCACGCACAAGCCTACTACTCCCTCCCCCATCAGCTGAAGGTATCCCCCACCCTCGCACCTCAGCAACCAACACCCGCAACGCCAGCACCGTACTCAGATAGTGCACCAGCGACGCATACGTAACAGCAAAGCGGAACATCCTCAGCGGAACTCTTCTCCTCCTCCTTCTTCTCCTCCGTCCTCGTCTTCGTACTCGGCTCCTCTGTCTTGGTCCTCCCCCGCCTGACGATGAAGATTCCACGAACAAGGCCTCCGACGATGTTGGTCCTCCTCCTAGAGCACCATGGCTCAGACTGACAGCAGCAGCCCCCAAGCTGAGCTCAGGAACAGAAGCCAAGCTCGAAATCGAAGCCGACCTCATCCGACCATCCCGCCGTTCTTGATGATCCCATCCTTCGTTCTCCTCCTCGTTCTCCCGCAACCTCAAAGACGTCAGACCCAATCCAGCTGGCCCCGCTCCTGCTGTGGACGCGGTCGTCAGAGCTCGAGCCTTGCCATGAGGTACACTCCCAGAGAGCGTCCTCACCGCTCCAAAGAAGGGCGAGAACCGAGGTGAGTTCAGTAATGTTGCCGTCGAAGTCGTACCCGCAGCTGGCGTGCCCGGTACCGACGCCGAACCAATGATCGACCCACTCGTACTACTTCGTCGACCCATCGCAGGAGCACCCGCACTACTACTCCCACCACCACCATAACTCATCGCCCGCCCACCGCCAGCAGCAGCAGAAGCAGTCCAGCCTAAAGGCCGAATCCTAGGAGAACCACTCACACTCCCACTCGCGCTCGCCCCGCTCCAGTCCAACTCAACAACTCCCTTCACCCTCGTAGGAGTCGAACCATTCGTCCGAGGCGTCGACGTCGAAGGTCCGCCGCTGACCGACGGTCCGAAGCGGGGTGAGGATGGTGTTGTACCACTGATAGAGGTGGAGCGAAGGTAGGGCGAGGAAGGGACGGAGGAGAGCATCGTTTTTCGATTCGTAGAGTTCTTCGGGAACACATTCCGTCCGCAGTTCGTCCAGTCCGAGGCGGAAAGACCCCAGCCGGCTGGTACACCACTCTCGTCCTGCCCACCTTCATCTTCATCTTCGTCATCGTCTTCGTCGTCAACTTCGCCAGCAGCAGCAGCAGTAGCAGCCCACTGCACGACGATGAGCGCCAATGTAGGATTACCCCCACTCCATCCCTCGAGGTGGAGAGAGTATGGCAGTCGTAGAATTCCCGCTGCTAGCATCTCGTACAGCACCTCCACCACCGCACCCACCATGACCACGACGAAATGGACACTGTCGGACGCTAGTTTGGCACTGGTGTGCTGCTCCGTGTTGTGGGTTGTTGTGTGAGATGAGGTCGTCGTTGAAGAAGAGGCCGAAGGAAGGTCATCTTGATCTTCTTGCTGCTGTATCCTTCGCTGACTGGGTGACATGGTGCCTGCAGGGACGATCGAAGACGGGCCAGATGCGCGCACACCGGACGATTCTGCGCTCGAGGAGGCATTTCTTCTTTAATGAGGCTGGCCCCTTCCCCACCTGCCTTTTGTGTCGTGATCCGAGCCGAAGGGTTCGGGGTGTCGTGAGTCCAAGTTAAATATTCCCGATGAGGTCGGAGCAGGAATGAGGGAACCAGCCCTTTTGGTATGCGCAGCGGGGGACGGGGACACACGAACCTTGCAAGAGCGCGAGCCGCGGACGTTCAGTTGGAGGGAAGCGATTCAGAGCAGGCAGCGTCCAGCGCAGTGAATGATGGGTCCAATGGAGGACGCTGTCACTGCACGTTCTCCAAAAATTCTAAGGGCTGCTGACATAAGCCAGATGGGACGGTGCACGGTCCCTTAGTTTATTGTGGGCGTTGGCCGTTGTGGTACATCTCATCAGCAATCCACACCCCAAGTCTGCCGAATGGCCACCTTGACAGCCTGTTCGACGTCGTCCACCAGCACCGTAGGCTTATGTGCAGGCTCCCCATCCACATCCCTATACACCCCCGTGCGGACCAGAGCAGATGAGAAGCCCCAGTCGTTTGCGCCTGGGAAATGAAGGGGGGGAGGGGTCAGCTTTTTCCTCTGCTGGAACGGAGGGAAGAGGTGGGATTATGTTCCTTACCTTTGATGTCCGCTGCGGGGTTATCCCCGATCATCCATACGTTCGCGCGCTCTTCGGCCGTCCATTCACGATCCACATCCGCAGGATTGATCTGGTCCCTCAATACAGCCTCCGCATACCTACGCAGGGGGACCAAAGCACAAAGGAGAGATTCAGCTCCGAACCAAGGGGGGGAGGGAGGGGGCAAACACTCGGCAACAACACTCACTCATAGGTAAGTCGTTCCGGTTTGCCAAAGACGGTATATTCGAGCTTGTTCCCTGTCGTAGCTTCATAGATACTCTCACACGCAATGCGAAATGCGCCTTGACCATATCGGACGACTGGGAAGTCATTTCCCCATACTGATCATCAAAAAGGAACGTAATGAAGGAAAATATTAGTGAGCTTGTGGATAATTGGACGCATGGCGGGGGTAAATCCAAACGTACGAAGATCACCGTGCGAGAAGTAGAGTGGGATTTGAGATTTGGTGTGATCTGGTCTTCTTTCGTCGTCGATCGTGCCAAAGACGCCGTCTCGAGACCTGAGTATGTCGACGATGAACTGTGGGGCGAAAGTGGGAAGCCAAAAAAAGATTTCTTTGAGTTCTCAGGAAAGTGCGGGAGACGCATTTTTGGAGGTGTGAGACAAAGGGAGGAGATATAACTCACTTGAATGTCTCGTCCGAAGTCGCGGCTGTCGTGGAAGACCATGACCGCGGCAAATTTCACCTTTGAGAAATCCGCTTTCTGCAAGGAAACAATAGCGAATGGGATGAAGAGAAGTATGTGAAAAGGCATTTCAGTTTTTTTTTTTTTTTTTTTTCCTTTTTGCTCTTCCGAACCCAGCCAAGAAAAGAGGAGAGAGAAGGTCGACAAGGAAGAACTCACCCGAACCTCCGCCCTCTGCGCATCCGAAATGGTCGAGAACGGCCACGACGACGGCGCACTAGCAATCAAGTCATGCGCCGTATACACATCCCCAAACCCATACCCATTCATGACACTCCTCGCCCTTCCCGGCGGCATCTCCGGCCCACCCAAACACAACACAGGTTTATCCCCATACAACCTCGTCAGACTCTTCATAACCGTATGAGCCTGAATAATCCGTCCAACCCCGAGGTCGAATTGGAAGTCCTTGGAGAGTCGGATGGCTCGTTCGGATTCGGAGTAGCCGCCTCCGTTGGTTAAGAGGAGGAAAGGGATGGGTGTGTTGAGAGGGTTTGCGCCGTTGATTAGGTTGAAGGCGCGGAGTGCTGCTGGGAGGACGTTGGGGCCTTGTTTGAGGACGCCGTCGATGTCGAGTGCGAAGGCGAGGTTCTTGGGTGGGTTTGTTGAATATTGTCTAGATGATAGTCTTGCTGGTAGTAGTGCAGTGTATTGAGATGGGGAAAGAGAGGAAGTCCTGGAAGCGAGTGCGAGTCCTCTTCCGAGCATTGTCCGTGAATGTTGTGCCATCTTTCTTGAGGGTGAAGAGATGGTGATGGTCGTCGAGTGGGAAGAAGTCATTCCATCCTCGAAGCTCAGCCAGTCTGGAATTCAGTCAGCGCCAGACTCGAATGATCATCCAAACATGCGATCAACACTCGAATGTCAACCTCCTCTCACATCGGCAAAGCACGGAGGAACATCAACCATTGGGAGGACAGATAACGACAACGACTGCCTGGATGCGGACTCACATTATGACTTGAGGCTCCCCACCAGTCAACACTTACACTCACTCAGCAAAGGGCCTCCTTCCTTCCCTTTAGCTCTCCGGGTGCTGCGCCCGTGCTGAGCTTTCCCCGAACAACAGGAGAATGAGGTTCGTAGCGTCCCATGCGCCGCGACTATCTGCTTCTCATCTTCCGCATCTTCCGTTGAGTCCGGTGTTATCTTGGCCTCAGAGAGGACACAGTCAGATGACCTTTTCTCTTGTACTCCCCCAGGATCGTTCCCTTGAAGCTTGCCGTCTTTGCCGGTCATCTCGCTGATCTCTCTTACCTTGAATATCACAGGACCTCCTGGATTCACCTCTCTCTCTCTCTGATATAACTCCGCTCCTCTATCCTCACCTCTCCCTTTCCCCATCCATCATTCCCATATTCTCCTTAGCAACATCCCAAATCACTCGCAACAATGACCTCAATCAGCTTCTACGTCCCCCCTCCAACCCCAACTCTCTACCCCCTAACCGGCCAGCCACCCTCCGAGATGATGATCGGGCCAGGTCCTTCCTCCAGCACACCCCTGCCATGCAAATGGACAGCCTTCCAGGACATCTCAAGGAAGCTCTTGTTCAAGTCGAGAAGCGGATGGGACTGCGTATCCTCACTATTGTGCAGGACGATGAAGAGGATGATGAGGATGAAGAGGGTGAAGATAAGGTCAAGGTTAGTCTACCTTTCTCCCCAAGTGAACTACCACAGTACTGACCACCAGCCGTTCTCCGACATCGGCACCACATTGACAGATCACGACCTTCAAACTCACCATGCAAGCCGGCCAGCGTCTCACCCTCATCCTCTACCTCGGCACCACCGAAGCCTCGGAGCAGGCAAACACCTACGCCACTCTCCTTCGTGCATTGCACCACCTCACCACTCCCACTCCCATGCCCAACAAGGTCAACGACAAGCTTGATGACCAACGCCGAGGTCACAACTTCCAAACTCCACTCCGTATCCTCCCCCCGCTCGCCATCCTCGAGTCTTCTGGATGGACAGCGATCATCCTCGAAGACCTCTCTTCCACGCTCAATTTCTCAACTTCGACTAAGCCCGCTTTCTACCATACCGGTACGTCCATCCGAGCCTGTCCATCGATCCAAGGGGCAGGCCGACTGTCCGACATCATCAGCCCAGAAGAACTGTCGATGCTCCAATCTCACATCTTGGAACATATGGATGACCTATCCCTTCCCGCCGACATCTCGTCCTCGTCCTCCCACAAAACCCGCATCGCAAGGTTGCAAGTCATCCAGCAGCAGCAATCCGGACAGCTGAAGTCGGGCAGTCAGCGTAAAGACTCGGCGGTCGCTGGGTTGGGGTACAGTCCCGAGTCTGCGTTCAGGACCAACTTGGAAGAGGCGGGGAGGAGGAGTCGGGCCACTAGGACTTTCGAGACGTCGCCGGAGCGGAAGAAGGTCGGGGGTGATGGAGTCGAGGAGGGGGAGGTTGCTGAGATGCTAGTTGATATCGAGGTATGTTACTTCTCTATGATCCCTTTCTCCCTTTTGTGCTTTTCGAGGCCGCTGACAACTCTTATTTTGGTTTACTTGTAGCTACTCTGCCATCCCTCCACTCGCAGCATCCGTCTCGCACAAGGCACACAGACGCTCTACCTCGAGCTTCACCCGACCGCCGTCCGTCGCCTCACAGCCGTCCAGCTCCTCAGCGACCGCGCTTGAGACGACCGGAGGTCACCTCCAGGTCTATATCTCAGGAGCAGCTCCTGATGCATCTCGTTCCTCTCACTTTCAATGTATTTTTTGCAGCCTGCTGGATCACTACCAGATGTTTCCTCGCATGTACTATTTCCTCCTCTGTAAAAATGAATCTACCCATGTACCATTTGAAGAACAAGGATGGAAGTGATGTACGCTTTTTGACGTTGGTGTTTGCGTCGGGAAGGTCCAACGCAGTAGACGTAAGCAGAGAACGTTTCTTTCTGGAGGCGTGGGAAAATCATATTGCTGGAAGTCCCCGCATTTGTATTCCCAGGCGCCACAGCACGAACGTGAACACGACCACGGACTTGTTTGCGCGAGATATAGACGCGACTATAACATCGCTGGCTTCACTCTAGATACGCGTTCTCGTCGCGGTCTACATGACGCGTCAGAGAAATGAGAGGAAAGTTGGTGCAGGCTCACGACATTGACGCACTTCTTCCTTCCAACCTTCTCCTCCTTCGCATCATCACCCTCTGTTCAGCTCACCTTCTACTTTCTTACGTGACGTGACTAACACCCGCCTGCATCCACCACAGCAGGGGGAGAGCACAAACGTCCAAGGTAAGCTGCTCCTACTTCCCTGCCGGCTGCCGTGCGAGAACGGATCAACCAGCCCAAAAAAAAGCCTCACGTCCTGACCTTTTGAACCCTTTACTCACCTTACCAAACACAACCTGACATACAGCATAAGCGCAGGGTGACAAGAGCGCAACCAAGTTCGGCCTTCAACACTCTTCCCAACCAGCTCCCCCAAATACGCTCCTCCCTCCAAATCCACCCAAACGACATGCCCCTCCGCCTCGCCCCATCAAACTCCAAGTCCAGCTCCGCATCAAACAACCCAACCCAGACGCATTTCAGGCCATCATAAAGAGCCGCGACCAAGCCATAGCGTGGGCTCGGGAACTCCGACGCGCGGGAGAGGCGGTGGGCATTGCTGTTGATGTCAATGGGACGTTGGAGATGGCTGGTATTGGGGTTCGAGATAGGCTTCGGGTTGAGGAGGGCTTGATGGTGAATGGGGTGAATGCCCCTGTTGCTGGACGTAAGAGGCTGCGGATAGCTGAGGAGGAGGATGAGAGGGATACTGAAGAGGAGGATGAGGAGGATGAAGAGGATGAAGTGGAGGAGGATGAAGAAGAAGAAGAAGAAGAGGGGGAGGAGGATGAAGAGGAAGAGCAGGATGAAGAGGGGGACGAGGAGGACGAGAATGAGGAGGAAGACCAGGAGGAGGATGACAGTGACGACGGCGAGGACTCCGAGCAGGATGAAGAAGAGGACGGAGATTCCGACGAGGACGACAACGAAGACGAGCAGGCGATGGGCACGATTCCGAAGGCGGAGCTTCCGAAGCCGAAGGAGGAGGACGTCAAGCTGAAGAAGGAGGAGACGAAGGAGACTCACAAGAAGAAGCACAAGAATCAGGACGACGAACAGCCCAAGAAGCGGGCCAAAGCAGAGAACGATGGCGTCAAGAAAGAGGTGAAGACGGAGGTCTTCTGGAAGGACACAGGTATCTGTCGCGACTGTGGCGAGCACAAGAAACTGGACTTTCTGTTCATGTTCACGGACATGCGACCCCACTTCAGGCTTTGCAGCGAATGCGGCCCCTGGGAGGTAAGTCAACTCCAACATCTCCTTTGACAATTCCCAAAGAACCTTCCTCTGGGAACACTGTTACTGACACCCTTGGACCCTTGTCAGACTCAGAGGCTGAACGCACAGTCTGTTTCTTTTTCCGTCACGGCACCACTCAGGTCCCACTAAGCTTTCCTGGTGTGCCTCCATGTCCCCTCATGCCAGTGGGCAGTGCGAGGATAGGATCGTACCCACACATCTTTATGCACTCCACCCTGCCAACACAACACCCCACCTCCACCCTGCCAACACAACACCCCACTGTAGACCTCAAATACCAGACGAAGAAGGCCATACGAGAGATGCAAGTTCGAGATTGATATCAGGGTGAAAGAGGATGGGCCACAGAAATAAATAATGGGGAGAGTGATGAATGGACGGGTAAAACGTATTCTGGCTGAGGCGTGGGAAAATCATATTGAAGAACGACCCCGCATATCAGCACAGCCACAAAGCTGGATCTGCTTAGGCGGGCTTAAAGTGATCAGGAAGTAGGAACGACCATTTCGCGAGACAGACGCGACCATAAGCTGACTCGACTTAAGATACGCGTCTTAGAGTATGGTGCTGCAAGAGGAAGACACGCGCCTATCACACAACGCGAACACCTCACAGAACTTACAAAGGGGACGATGATTGATGACAGGCGACGCTGTTTATGGTCAGCGGGGTGTAAGCTCTACCCTTCAGCGCAGCTCGGTCGGCGAAGGCCAGTTCTTGCAAGGCGGGTATGTAACGAGATGAGATACGCGTCTTCGCGTTCCGATGAGAAACAGACGCGTCGCGATTTACGTGTTTACGCGTTCGAGAAGAGAAGAATGAGATTGACGCGCTCTTCCACCTCCTTCGCGTCTTCACACACTTCTCATCTCAACCTCTTCTTCCTTTCTTACCACGACCAACACTCACTCAACCTGTATCCACCGCAGTCCGCAGTCGACGGCGAGCACTTGAACGTCCAAAGGTGAGCTGCATCTCCTTCTACTACGAGGACCGACATCCACGACAACAAAGTCTCCACGTCCTGACCTTCATAACCTCTTTCCGCTCACCTTGCCGCTACAGGTCTTCAAGTCATTCCTTCCGCGCCCGCTCCGCCCAGACACGTCCCTCCGCAACAAAGTCCCCATCCACCCGCCCAGACAGCATGTCCCTCGACCTCGCCGTATCCAACTCCACCTCCGCAGCAGCCCTTACATACATCCCAGATTCAGATCCTTACACCGCGCTCAAGGAAACCCGCAGCCAAGTAGTCTCCTGGGCACGAGAGCTTGAACGAGCAGGCAAAACGGCGGGCATCGCTATTAATGTAACGGGAACCTTAGACTTGGCTTCCACTCAACCGGACGCCACACTCCTCCACCTGGCCCCGCACATCTCCAGCTCCGCGGTAGGCCCAACATACGAGCCTAACCCGGACACCTTCGTTAACCTCAGAAACACCCGCGATCACTTCATAGCTTGGGTGCAAGAGCTCCGACGGGTAGGAGAAGCGGTCGGCATTGCCATTGATGCAAAGGGTACTTTGGAGTTGGCTGGAATTGGGACTACGAAAGGAGAGGAGGGTGGAGCGAATTCTCTCGTTGCTGGACGAAAGCGGATGCGGATGGATCACGATGATGCTGAAGAAGATGACAAGGAGGATGCCGAAGAGGAGGATGCTGAGGATGAGGACGAAGAAGAAGAGACCTCCTCTGAGGATGAGGATTGACCTGTGAGAAGACGAGGACCCGATGGGCGATGAGGAGGATCACGAAGACGAGCACGATGGAGAAGGCAGAGCTTCCGGGGCCCAAGGAGCCACAAGATTTCAAGACACAGGACGAAGGGGCCCCTCAAGAAGCGAGCGAAAGCGAAGCATGATGGCATCGTCAAGGACAAAAAGTCTGTCGCAAGTCGCGACTGGCGAGAGCAACTGCGCAAGAAGCAGGAGTATCAAGTTATTCTCGCAGACCGGACGGTGCATTCAGCGTATGCGGTCCCATTCCCCAAGGAGATACTCGTATAGTCGTATCCCAACATCCCCTTTCACTATTCAAGGAACCTTTCTCCCTCCCTTCCAAAGTTCCAACACAACACTCTACTGTAGAACTAAAATACCAGACGAAAATGGACATAGTAGAGATGCAAGTTCGAGATTGATATTTCTTTGAAGAGGGTGAAAGAGAAAGGGCCACAGATATAAAAGCAATGGAGAGGGAATAAGTAGTGATGAACGGACGGGATGCCAGATAAAAAGATAGGGGAGAAGGAAAGAAAGCACAGTACAAAACTTGAAGATGATGCAATGGGAGAGACACCGAGGGCAGACAGGGCAACAAGAGCGAGGTCTCCTTGCAACAAAAGTTAGGCAAAAAGCGGAAAGACAGGGGTGATGCCGATGAAAGAGAGAGAGAGAGCCCACAGAGAGAGAAAAGAGATCGAACAAAGGAGTAAGGCCAGATAAAGGGGAGAAGAGGTGAAGTCGAACCCAGCTGAGGAGGAAAAGGAATACAGAGTGATTCTTCGGAGACGGACGTTCGTTCTGTTGAGGACTCTTTGCTGTTGCTTGATGATGTTGATTCTTGAAAAGGTGGGTATCGTCGTGCTGATAAGTTGTTGCTTGGAATCACAGCTGAGGAGTGCCAGATGCCGACATCCCATTCCCACCACCGCTCGCACCACTCCCACCGCCACCACCACCACCACCCGCCGCAACAACCGCAGCCGTCAACTCGGCATAGTGCCGCTGAAGCTCCTGATGCTGATGCAGCTGCACATCATGATGCTCCTTGTACTGCTGATGAAGTCGATGAAGGAAATCCGTCGACGGTCCCTGAGCGTTGACGCTTCCCGTGCCACTACCGTTACTCGTCATGGGACTCGAGACAGAGCCTGGCTGGATGATGGTGTTGTTGTTGGTCGAGTCCAAGGTAGGCTCGCCGCCGCCGCCCAACATCCCATTGTGTGCAGGAACGACCCCTCCAAAGTTGAGAGTGTCAAACATGCCACCGGACGAAGGATCACCCATCAACATCCCAGAGAAAGGACCGCCCGTCCCATCATACCCAGACGAAACTAGCGTCCTAGGAGCCGCCGCGACCATGTTGCCAGTTCCGAATTGGTCCATCCCACCACCCATCGCAGCAGCAGCAGCAGCCGCGAATGGATCCACAGAGGTCACATTAGCCGGCGTGACAGCCGTCGACGACGAGCCAGGCGGGTTGAACAGTCCTCCCGGTGGACCGTTCGTCCCAGACGTATGGAGAAAAGAAGGTCCAAAATCCTGCTGTTGCTGTTGCTGATGCTGATGCTGATGTTGCTCCATAGCATGCTCAGCCTCGTCCTCCGTCACCTCAGCCGTGTCGCCTAGACCGAGGTGGTGCATTGGGTTACCGAGCGTGTACGAGCGAGTACGACCGAAGGCTCGAGGGTGCAGAGGGAATTCCGAAGATCGCATGGGCGACGTACCCGTCCCTGGGGAAGTCGCACCTTTCCGTCGAGGAACCTTGCGGGAGGTAGTCATATCATCCTGCTGCATCATCATCGTGTCCGATCCAAGGTTGGAAGAAGATGGAATCGGAATGGGCGCCGAAGTGACAAGGAGAGAGTTCGAGTTGTCGCCAGTCAGACCGGACTGAGTAGCACTCATGAGCGGGTTGTTCGCGTTGGAAACCGATACGTCCATGGAGAGCTTGCGTTTCCCCAGTGTACCAGACCCCATCGGACGTTCCGAGCTTGGAGTTGTCGACGTCGGGAAACGCGCCCGTAACGAGAGAAGGGTCAAAGTTCCATAGCGCCGAGGGCATCACACCCAATCCCTCGCCATTCCCACTATGATGAGAGGGGAAAGTCGTCAACGAGCGTGGTCGACCGAGTCCTGAAGACTGGACTTCGAACGTCCGAGTATGATGACCCTGTCCCACAGGACCCGACCCATCAACAACGTGCATTCCTCCCAACCCAATCCCAGAAGTAGCATCGCCACTCCCCGCACCTGCGCCGATATAAGCCGAGCCAAGGTTGAGTGCAAGAGCATTGACAGGCGAAGGCAAGTCCCGACCCATCAAGTACGCCGTAGTAGCCATCGAGTCCGAAGGGAGCGGATGCAACTCGATAGGATTCAGCATCGTCGCAGCTCGAGCTCGACCGAATCGAAGCGGAGGCCTACTAGCCGGAAGACTCGGCTCTGGCATCATGTTCGTCTCAGCGGGGACTTGGGTTGATTGTTGTGTGGGACCGCCGCTGCTCGTGGTTGGTGTGAGCATGCCCAACATCTGATTATGGGCTACTGTGGCTTGGTCGAAGGCTACGATGTGAGGAGGGGCCGAGTTGGGCGGGGAGGTGTAGTCCATCGTGCTTTGACCGTTGTGACTGAAGGGCGACCAGCTCATGGATGAGGAGTGGGAGTGGTGACCGGAGGAAGGTGCTGTGGTAGCACTGGAGAGGAAGACGGGGCTTGAGGGGAACATAGTTGCCGCTCAACGTCTGGCTCATATCCATGCCAGCGGTACTAGCGAGTTGCGAGTTAAGGATGGGTCCCGTTCCGCGGTTTGCTCCACTTAGAGACCGATCAGAGACAGAGTGCGAAAGCGCATGGCCTTTCCCCCTCCTCGAAAGCAGTCGGTTCTTCGCTGGTTGCTGCGGTTGAACCATCTCGGCGTCTCCATCGCTGTCCTCGTCATCATCTTCATCGTCGTCCTCGTCGGGAAGCGATTCCACTACGCCAAAGCCAGAGTGCTCGCCTGCAGCTTGTGACGAGTCGAAGGCAGTCGAATCGTTGCCAGTCTGGCCGTTTGCAAGACACCGCTTGAGCAATGTTTGTCCTTCTGGGTGGGTCACCATCGGTTGAAGACTTGGTGTAGCGAAGGAGTAGCACTTTCCCTGATCGTTGACCGCAACGACCAGGACGTGAGAGCCCGTCAACTCAGCTAGCTCGTACGCCTAATCATATTTGGAGGGATTGAGAGAAGGGAAGATGGAAAAAGTCAGATTCGTGAGATGATTCTCATCTTTTGGTATGTCACCGCAACTCAAAAGCAAAAGCCGACTCACCTTCTTCAACAATCCGGCCTTCCTCTTCTTGAACGTTGAAGCCCGCCTCGCCTCATTTGTAATGTATCCAATCTGGATCCTCCTCCGACCGGTAATCGCATCCGCCTCTCCCTTAGCACCCGCCAGATCATTATCAGGCTGAGCAGCCACAGGTGCCCTCTCCAATCGTCGTGGAGGCACAAGCTGAGTAACAGCATTTCCGTAACTGGCCATATTGCCAGACATGGATCCGCTGGGAAGCAAGGGAAGTCGAAGGGGTAGACGCTGAACTTCCGTCTGTGCCGTCTGCGTTTCGCGGCTGCGGCTACGGCTGCGGCTGCAGTGAGTGAACTGTTGGATGTTGGCATCTGAGCGCCTTGCGATGAGGATGCTGGAGGAGGAGGCGAGGTGGACGAGCCTGGCATGGAAGGGGTCGATCTGGCCGATTGTTGCTTGAGGTCGCTATTCTGAGCGGGCGGCGAAGTCATTTGGCTACTGATTGAGGACGACGCTGGACCAGAGAAGGAAGAGTTGCCAGACGTGGGGGCACTATCGATCGACAGCCCGCTCTTTGAAGAAAACAAGCTGTCGGGCGAAGATAGTGGTGGAGTCGGCATGGTTCCGGAATAATCGCTAGCTTCGACTAAGCAGGTGAAGAAGAAAGTACTTGAGGAAGTGTTGGACAATAGGTGGACCAAGCTTGAGGCTAGTCCTTAAAAGAAGATCGAGGATGATGCTTGAAGGAAGACGCTAAAATGCTTTCCTCCTGATATGACTGCTGCGATGCGGCAATGTATACCTGAAGACGAGTTCCTCCTGAGGCCTGAGGGTCCTGGGTCAGAACAATGTACAGAGATTCTGCCAACGTTTTCCTGCGGGGTATGGGTGTCGAAGTTCGAACTTGATGGGGTTCGTTTTCTTCGCTGGAAACTGTGGATCTCGAAGGTAGACGTGCCTGTTGGTGTCAAAGAATCGAGTGTTGTCCCTGTTGGAAATTGCGAGACATCCAGTTGAGACTAGGCTTCCTGTCGTAGATAGTGAGGAGAGGTTGAAAGATGGGGTACAGAAAGGGAAGCGGAAGGAGGGGTTAGCGTCTGTGAGCCATGTTCGCCCTTATGAAGGGTTTCGAATTCCAAAGCTTTCGAACCTGACCGGATTATTTGCGACACATGCCTCAGAGGCCAGGCAGCATGCCTGGTTAGCGCAGTGGAGGGAAGTCGATGAACGATGAGCTATGAGAGCAGGGTCGGCGACAAAGCTTCCCAAACAATAGAGCGAATAGTAAGACTTGTGCCGTAGCTGCAGCTTCCTCGACACGCTGTACAAACAAACGTTAAGGAAGCTGCACAAGACTGCGGAGTAAAGGGAGCCTTTGTGCACGCTCCTCGATGTGTGTGTGTGCGTGTGTGAGCGTTGTTGCGCTGTCCGACTCGTGTCAAATCGCACGAGTAAAGTCGTTCCCGCTACGTCGCCTGCGGCAAGGAATGTGCCCGAGCAAGGTTCCAAATGACAGTCAGGCATGGCCGATCTTTGCGTAAAAGCCCGGCGCCTGCTTAAGCTGTCGTCTGAGTCCAAGTGGCCCGGCCTCAGCAATGGTCCACGCGAACGAAAATAAAAGGAGCCAAGCAACCTTGAAGGAGTCTACAGTGGCCTCTGCTGTATGATCAGAGGCTGTCGGAGGGGGACGTGGGGAAACCAGGGGATAGTGTCGAATTGTCATCACTGCCGGCGATTCTGCTGCAGTCTGCTGGGATGTCGCAAAGGATGCGCTAAGCCAGCATGCTGAGCCAAGGGGGAGTGAAAGAACCCGGCTTCCCTCGGGCATAGCTCGTGGGGGCTATGGCCTTCGAAAAAGTGTTGGTGTGTAAGATCGTCGTGGTGGTGGACATCAAGTGTGAACTGGAGCTGTTTCAGTTGGAGGACCCATACCTTGTTTTCCCAGCCCGCTGCCTTGTACCCTACCTAACGCTCAATCGTCCACCACACCAGCAGATTTTCCCGACTAGCATCGTTCGATCATTCTATGAGACATCCCGAAACTCCGCTGCAGCTGTCGGCCTACGAAAAGCCAGCAAGGTGGACCTTTTTTATACGCAGTACCAACTACCAGCACGTACCATGCATGCAAGTCTTTCGGGTACGCTCGAGCCTCGAAGCCATGCTGCCGCACAGGATAAGTTGAAGCGATCTGGCATGACGAAAGCGGTATGACCCTGCAGCAGCTTCCTTGTGCGTGGTCAGCTGAACCGGAGACTTATACATAGCTCTCCATCTCGTAGAAGCCCTTGAGAAGGGTAACTCCGTCCTCCCGCTGATCAAAGCCCAGCAAGCTAGCTTGTACGAGCTCTAACCTCCAGTCTGGTTCGCTGCTGGTTGATGGTCTTTGCGCCTAGCTGGGTCATTGAGCATCTAGCATTAATAGGACGAAGGTATCGAGATGGGAGGCTATACCTTGGAAGGCGTGCCTGATCTGTAGCTTCAGTCAGGAAACCTTGACACCTACGAGAATCCTTGGTCCCAATCCAGAAGCCGCACTGCAGACTTTTCAGAAATGATTTAATGGCTCATCTAACTGCCCTTGGGATTCGAGAACCCCTCCCCCAGCATCGCCTTGGGGGCTTGAGGAGAGGGAGAGGATAGGAGGACCACATCCAGTCTGAAACGTGACTCAGAAAGAAAAGTCGTGCCTGCTGAGGCCTGAGGGATGGTCTCTTGTGCGCGATGGACGTACCTTGCGAGGTTAGTTGCCGGTGCTTAAGCATGACTGCCTCCCGCTGGCCGAAGCGCGCCGACCATCGATGCTGGGCAGGCCCTGGAAAGGAAAAGCATCATGATGTATGGTAGAAGATGATCCGATGAAAGTTGAGGTAGAATGTACTCCGACTTCGTCCAACCCCGCTCAGAGTGTCGTGCGCTCAATATGCGATTCGAACGGATCTGGCTTTTGTTTGTTTATCTCAAAAATCCGGAACTGGACTGCATATTAATTTTTTACGTAAGCCGACCCGAATTGGACTCAGTGAGAGTGTCAGTTTTTCCGTCTCCACGTGGGGCGTGCTGTCGATCCGACATATCCTCCAAACCCCCAAGCATGCCCCACCCCCAAGACAACTTCTTCGACATCCGCCCTCCAAAACAATGCAAGACTCTGATGATTTTCGAGGAGGGAAAGGAGGTGTTCAGCTGGGAGGGTCTATATCTTCGAGCGTGAAGTATCCAACGTCGACGATCGAGTGAACGGGCACTTTCTTTGCCCGAGGGGGGATATAATCGAACCATCTCCTGGACGGGTTCGAGGCTCTCGTCCCTGAGATCTTTTGCCCTTCAGCGTTCAGCAAGGCTGGTGCTGTGCTCGGATCGGACATAAGGCCATCACTTCGTTCGTTAGCATCACCGCTCAGGCTCGTTGCACGTTAAAGTACAGCCACTCAAAGAGACTAAGGCCGCCCTATCCGACCCTGTCGGAGCTGACTAGATGTACGATCTGACATCTTCAACGAGGCTACGGAGGTTCGCAAGTAGCTGACGCCCCCCAGGATCTCTCTCATAGTCAGTCTATAGTCCTCATCCCTTCACAATAGCGATCGGGAACGTTCTGACGACCTAGAATAGTGCGCCACGAGCTCGGACGTGGTATACAAGTACCACCACCACCAACAACCAGCCGACCGATCTGAGTCTGACAGGTTTGACGCGGGGAGCGCAATAAGCGTTTGACCCTAGGGCTGAAGCCTGTCCGTGTGCAGGTCCCTCGCAAGGGCGTAGCTTGCTCCTTTGACGCCCACATCCCACCATACGGGACTAACTGCCCGTGTACGGCCTTTTAGCAGTGTCACCCGTGCGATCATCGAGCTTGGACCCCAAGAAGCCGTGGCCCGGCATCCTGTCAAAAGAGCCCAAGCCCTATCCGAAGCTCACCATTCTTCCCTGGCGAGATAATAGAGATCATTGAGTCAGATGACCCTCGCCTGGCGTTTGACCCGACCACTTCCCCATCGAATTCCATAATGTCCGGGGAACATGGTTCGCAAGCAGCCGGATCTCCCCGGGTGGTTGCTGCCCGAGGGAGCGGAGGGAGGGAACGATGGCCTGAAGACTGATGTGAGGGGTGATAGGATGGCGGGTTAGTTCCCTTGGCGATGGAATTTCGAGTATCTTGAATCGATGCTTGAGCGAGTGCCTACGAGATGATGCTCCGACCGCCGATGCCCTAGCGAGGCAGATATCTGTGCATCAGAACTGTTGGGAAAGATAGAGAGAGGGAGGAGAGATGTCAGTCTACTCGAGGGATGAGAATAGAGAGGAAGGAAAGGGGTCAGCAGATCATAAGAAGCTAGAGGTCATTTCGCGGTCCTTTTCGCGCTGATCAATCTGCCTGGCCATTCCAAAGAGTATCTCCAGCAAGAACGTGAGCATGTACATAGTCTGTCAAGCTCATCTTCCTTGACAGCAAGGGATCCGAATGGTGGTTGCTCTCGATGTTGTGAGTGTCTGAATTTTTCGAAGATGGACTGCGGACTGCGCGCCACGTTTTTCCACAAGGCCCGTCCGCGACAAGGGAGGTCCGCAGCAAAGGCAAGACGAACCTTGGCAGCAGCGGGAAGAAGGACGTCCACATCATCCTCACTGGATCCCCCTCAGCTCGCAAGTATAGGCCTGAACCTCCGAACGAAATGGCATCACCATACTACCTGGGCGACTCCCGCCCTTCCCAACAACCCCTCTCCTCAGCATCAACAGGCGGCGACGGCGGCCCACTGGGGACATCCCAAGCCCAAAATCCACAACGCGCCTATACACACGATTACGGGCGGGAAGCCGATGCAGACGATGACTACGGTGACGATGATGGCTATCACGTCGGTTCAGGGTGCAGGGGGTGGGGACGGACGAAGTGCGGTTGATCAATTGCAGAGTTATCAATCAGGCTCGACTAGGAACAACAATCCACCGCTGAGTCGACAATTTGGTCCTCCAACATCGTTTGGTAGCGGTGGAGGAAGCGGAGGAGGAGGTCCGATCCGTCTACCTCCAGGACAGAGTAGTGCTGGAAGACCAAATCCCGTCCTTTTCGATTCAGGCAGTCATACCCAATCTCCCCTGCTCCACTCTTCCGGCGGCGGCGGCGGCGTAGGGGTAGGAGGAGGAGGCTTCAGCAACCCACCCACCTTCCGTCGGAATATGGACGACGCGCACGCATCCTATTCGACCTCCTTTCTCCTGGACACTCTCCTCCGCCTGTGCCCTCGCATACGCCTTCCCACCCTTGACGAGCGTGGCCGTGCTCATCTTGGAAACGACGAATGATCTGGCCAGGTTTCATGCGTACCAGGCTGGGATGTTGGGTGTGTGCGCTTGGTTGTTGATTTGGGTTCTCAGGAGCGTGCTTGGGTGGTATTCGTTGAGTTGTGATCGTAGGGATGGGGCTCTTGGGTTGGTTCTGGGTATGCGCGTGAGTTTCAAACCATCAGAATGCGTGACTGCTGCAGGCGTCCTGGCTGACTTCTCTCTCTCTCTCGCGTGTACCACAGTTCAAATGCTGCGAATGCGTCCCCAACCCTGGCGCGAGTGCCGTACTTGCCTCACGTAGGACCTTTGGCGGAGCAATGGGTCGGCGAGGAGTGAATCTGCTCTCCCCTCTCCTCCTTCCCACCTGCACTCACCGCCTCTTTGTCACATCCAGTCATCACTCTCTTAGAATTGTTTGCTGCAAAGGCCTTTCTTCCGCATACCTGGTTCGGATATGCAAAAGCGAAGTTGTTCTTACTGCGCCGGGAAATGAGGGGTATGCGATTTGAATATGTACAGGGGCTGAGCCCCGGGAGCCGTCCGACGCGGAACTCTGATGGAGGAGAGACTGAAGAACGTGCGACGCTTGAGCAGCGCTGAGCGTCGAGGCAGGACAACACGATGCCAGAGGGAGATAGGCGCTGCTTCAATCCCACTGCGCAATCGTGCCAAGTCAACATATCAAAGTCAGCTCGCAAGATCGCCTTCCCTTGACCCAATACACGCGTAGTAAACTCACCACAACTCTCTCCGGAATACCCTCTTCCTTCCCATCACTCCCCAGATTCGCCCTCCGATTCTGCTCCTCCAACTTCCGACTGAGCTTACCAGCGCCCATACCCGTGCCCGTACCCGATGCACCCCGACTCGCCAATGCTTTCGCGCGCTCTTCGGCTGCCTTGGCTCGTTGTTCGCGGTCTTCGGCTGTTGATGCGTCTCGGGCTCTTTTGGGCTTTGTAGGTGCTGCTGCTGTAGATGAAGACGGAGTTGGGCGGTGTGTCTGTATTTGTGCTTGTGGTTGTGCTTGTGATTGTGGTTGTGCCCCGCCGCCCAGTCGTTGGCCTTGTCCGGCTGTTTTGGTGTTGATTTTGGAGCGGGAGAGACAGGATCCCATTGTAGATACTTTGCAGCGACGAATGACTATGTAATAGGGAAAGAGGCT